>VDFB02271358.1:568617890-568677600 GCA_007258455.2 Sequoia sempervirens
AAGAAGGATACTATCTAGGCTACGACAATAAAGGGTATCTCCAATGATGGCATATTTGACGCTTGTCGATAAAGATTGTATGTTGGTTAAGGGACAAGTTAGGAGAGATAATTTGGTCATGTAAATAGGCATAGATGTCTTTATACAAAGGAGATTCAAGGGCAACAAGTTCACACACAAGTTTAGTTTTAGGGACATCGAATGCGGGGATCAATAGTTGTTCCACCAAGAACTCATATTGTGAGGCATTGTTGGGAATATCCAAGAGAGATCCAATTGTAGCCATTGCATTAGGTTCTTTGTTCTAGATTCTCGATATCTGTTCAAAAGAAATATTATCAAAGTATAGTATGAAGTTTTCTACCATGCACTTGTAGGGCATCAATTTCTCATCCTTGGTGTCATAGTCATCATTAAATTGCTTAATCACTAATTGGGAGTCACCATAGACTTGACGGTCCTTGATTTTCTAATTTATTTTCATTTGAAGTCCTATCAATAGTGCTTCATATTCAGCCATGTTGTTTGTGCATAGAAGCATTATTCGAAATGACTTAGGAATGGAGTCTCCTTGAGGTGTGATAAATAAAATACCGGTTCCTAATCCATGACTTGGATAAGATCCATCAAATTATGTTGTTGGTGTGTCTATGACAAGTATTGATTCATCTAAGAATTTAAATTCTAAAGGATGGTCTACTTTTAATGGTGCATCTACGAGTTGGTCAGTTATTACTTGTCCTTTATTGCTTTGCAATCAACATATTCAATGCCATATTCACTCAAGATCATAACCCATTTAGCCAACCTTCCTTTCAATGCTGCTTTGCTAAGAACATATTTCAAAGAATCAATTTTGGCAATCAACTTGGTTTTGTGATTTAGCATATAATGTCTCAATTTCTATGGTGTGAATACCACTACTAGACATGCTCACTCAATAGGACTATAATTTAGCTCATACCTGAATAAAGTGTGATTGATATAGTATATTGCCCTTTCCTTGCCATCATTATCATTTTGTGCTAAAAGTGCCCCTAGTGTTGATGTAGTAGCTGTCACATATAGTATTAGATGTCTTTCATCAATTTTTTTCATTAGGACTGGTGGAGTTAATAGATACTTCTTGATTTGGTCAAATGATTCTTGACACTCGTTAGTCCAATTGAAGGGAGTTCCTTTTCTTAACAAATGTTGGAATAGATGGGTCTTTTCTGCTAGCTGAGAAATGAACCTACGGATTGATTGTAGTCTTCCTTGTAATGTCCTTAACTGACTGATATTGGTTGGTGGTGGCATGTCTAAGATTTATTTTACTTTGGTAGGATCGACTTCTATTCCTCTATGAGAGACTATATATCCTAGGAGTTTGCTTGATTGGACCCCAAAAACACACTCCTTTGGATTTAGCCTGAGCTAATATTTTTCAAGTCAGGTGAAAATTGTATCCAATATTGCCAAGTGTCCACTTCGTTCTAGAGATTTGGAGAGGTCATCAACATAATCTTCCATGAGGCCATGCATATAGTCATGAAAATTTGTAGTCGTGGATCTCTAATAGGTGGCCTCGGCATTTTTCAGTCCAAATGGCATGACATTCAAACAGAAAGTTCCCCAAGCACATGTGAAAGTTGTCTTTGGTTGATCTTTAGTGGCAATTCTAATCTAATTGTAATCTGAGAATCCATCCATTAGTGATAGCATTTCATGTCCAGCAGTTAGATCTACTATGATGTCAATGTTTGGTAGAGGAAAATCATCTTTGGGACAAGCTTTATTGAGCTCTCAAAAATTTGTACAAACTCTGATCTAACCATTCAGTTTTGTGACATGAAGTAGATTTGATATCCATTCTATGTAATCAATTGGGAAAATGAATCATAAATCCAAGAGCTTCTTGAGTTCTACCTTGATAAGGAGTGTGATTTTGGGGTGCATTTTTCTTAACTTTTGTTTGAATGGCTTGGAATTTGGTAGCAATGGTAAGTGATGTAGAACCAATTCAGGATCTAATCCAGGCATGTTAGCATATGACCATGCAAAGTTGACCTGTCTCTCTAAGAATAATGCTATGAACTCAGGATTTTCTTTAGTGGTCAACGATGCTACTGACTGTATAATTCTAGAGTTATCTAATGTTCTAATGTTGACTTCCTCTATTTATTATATGAACAATGATGATCTCTCTTGGTCTATTGGGAGACAGTCCTATCCTCCATCCTCAGGTGCCTCTGAGAGATTTTTTCCTTTAGATATGTCCTTTATTTTTACTTTTTCACAGTCAACAGGTGCCTTTCGATTTTCACCTAAAGACCTATTATTTTTATTTTTTCTTTTTTTCATTTTCATTTTTGTGACTAGAGGACAGGACAACCTCACCAAAGTATGCATCATAATTGAGTTCTAAGGAAAATCCAACTTTATGATCTCCATTTGGTATTTTGTCACAAATTCCCATGAACTCAGCAATGGCTTCATTGTTCTCAAACATGTCTAAACTTGGCGGTCCTTGTTGGTCCCAATCTATAAGTTGAGGGTAGAAAAGAGGTAAGCCATCATCAGTATTTTCAAGGATCATGGTGTAGGCAGATAGGGTAAATACAAAACTAGAGTCATCGGGCTCCTAGGAGGCTAGATCGATGGATTTCCAAAAGTAGTGTTGGAGCCATTCTTCTTTAGTCAAAGACATTCTCAGATGGGTACTTGATGGATTTCATGAAGAATCAAGAGTAAGCATTTGGTCAAATTCCCCAAAAAGTTTATCAAGGTCTATCAAAGTGGTGAAGGATAGGGAATCCCATTCATATTCATTGGAATTCACATCTTAATCTCCATGGTCTTCATGTGTCTTGCTCTCATCTGAAGCACTAGAAACCTCACTCGAGGGTGACTCGACACCTTGGATAGTCACCTTTACCAGAACAAACCCTAGCCCTTGATGACCTATTAACTTAGGATTTTGTAGAGGTTCCAACATTCCTTGCTTATTTACACCAAGGCCACTGTGCCCATCATATCCATGTCATTTCATTATTTGGAACCCTTTTGGATATTGTTCAATTGGAAATTTCTTAGTTTCAATGTCCTCCTCTTCTTTGTACAACCATGTAAGAATGTGATCATCTGGAGATTCTTTAGAAAGTTCCCCCCATCTAGTAAAGGTGGTAGGGGGATTGTGGCTAACAACTTTGGGCTACATAGGATGTGGTTTTCCATATGACTTTGGTGACTTGGGGAACTTTCCAATGAAAAAGAGACTCTTCATATCATATTCTCTGTAGCCTTTGTCTTGGATATGGGTTTTAGGCATGGAAGGTGTAATGAATGAGTTGGATTTGTCAATGTAGTGAGATGGAGTGGTGGATGAAGTGGAAGGTGAGGCCTCTCAATTTATGGGAACTTGATGCTCAATAGTTCCTTTGAGGTTGGAACAATATTCAAAAGGATCGGGGTCACTTGGAATAGTGATTTCAGTGTCGTTATGTGGGAACTTGAGGCATTGATGGTAGGTGGATGGAATAGCCCTCATGGAATGAATCCATGGGCAGCCAAAGAGAAGATTGTAATGTAAATCCAGATCCAAGACATGAAATATTATGTCCTATATAGCTGGGCCAACCCTCACTAGGAGTGAAAATATGCCTTCGGAAGATCGCTCGACATCCTCATAAGCTTTGATTACAATTTTCTTGGTTTGGTCAATGCAATTCTCAAAGTATCCCAATGCCTTCACTAATTTTAGTGAGAAAATATTCAGGCCTACTCCACCATCTACTAGGACTCATTTGATCTTGTGTGTATTAATGCATACTTCTAGGTGTAGAGGACTATTATGGTCAAATTTTGGTGTTGAAAAGTCTTGTTCAGAGAAGGTGACATGATGTGGCATAGCGAGGTATCCAACCATGGCCTAAAATTCATTGACATCTAGGTTTGTGAGAATAGAGGCTTCTTGTAGGGCTTTATCAAAGATTGCTTTGTGTTGTGGTGAAATGTGAAGGACTTCCAAGATAAACATTTTTGCAAGAGTTTTCCCTAGTCGCTCTAGGAGGATATATTGACCTTTCGGTTGATGACTTGCAGATGGACCTGGGATAGTTATCTTGCTTCTGTGGGTGGCAACAACATAGTATTATTTTGGCTTGTTTATGGTGATAGTGGCAATGGAATCATCAAATGGCGTCACATTAAGAATGATGATGTTGTAATCATGTTTGGCAGTTGCATAGTTGGTGTTGTTGGTATTCCCTGAAATGGAGGATTTTCCTTTATCATGGTCTTGCAAAGGGGTCTTGAATATTGTATGATCAGCATTGGTTTTTCCTTGTGAATTATCAATTGAAATGGTTTGATCCTCAATAAGGTTTTGAATGATGTTCTTGATCGTCCAACATCTAGATGTTTTGTGTCCTTTTGTATGATGGTACTCATAGTATTCATCATCTTTCCACCAATCAGGTTTGATCAAAGAAGGTTCATAATTCTTGGTTTCTAGTAGTGTGATAACATTAGATTGCAAAATCTGTTTGAGGACCAATTCGATAGGTTCACCCAAGGGGATGTATGTTCTCTTGACACAGGGAGGACCTCTTAATTTTTGGTTGTTTTAGATAGTATTTAGCATTTGGTTTTGACTTTGTGTTTGGGTATTCGGCATGCTATATGTGTTTGATGGAGAAGGACCTTTAATTTGAATGATTGGTCCTTTGGTTATTAGTTTGGCATCAACAATTTTTTCATTTGTGACATTGTTGTTTCAAGACTAGTATTTTCCTTTGTCACTGTTGGGTTTCTGATTGTCTTTGTTTATCTTGACTATTCCTCTAGTGATAAGGCCTTTCTCAATGAGGAAACCCTTCTCAAGAATCTCTTCAAAGTTTGTGCAACATTGAATTTGAATTCAACTCATCAACTCTTCATTAATGTTTTCTATAAACATGGTGACAAGTTGTTTTTCGGGAATATGACAAGGGAATTCACTAACCAAGCCTCACCATCTCTGGTAGAATGAGGTAAGTGATTCCCCTTCTTCTTGTTTGGTCATGCTCAATGTTGCAAGGGTGACATTGTTTTTAATGTTAAAGGCAAAATGATTGATGAATTTTTTAGCTAGTTCACCCCATGTTTTGATTCATTGTGGAAGATGTGAGAACCAATGTAAGGCTACACCTATAAGTCTTCACAGGAATAACCTCATAAAATAGGTGGGTTTAAATCCAACTTCCATACATGATGTGTTGAATTCATGGATGTGTTCTAGTGGATCCCTTGTCCCCTTATATTTAGGCAAAGGTGGTGTTGTGAAGTGCAGGGGAAAGGGTGGCATGTATAGATTTCGATCAAATGGAAAGGGGCACAACTCCTCCATGGATTATGTCTTCTTGTTGGTTCCCAATTGCATGTTGGTCATTCATTGTTCAAGATTCCACATATTTTGTATCAAATAGTTTGCAAGGGATGGTATTGCATTGTTTTGATGTGATGTCATAATGTTGGCATTAGGGTCATGTGTTTGATTTGGATTTAGATTGATGCTTTGTGATATGGAACCTTCATTTTCATATAAGTGTGGGTTGCTTTGATTTGGAATAAATTTGGTGTTTGGATTTGTTCCAAAGGTGAGGTTTGTATTTGGTATGGTACATTGGAATTGTGCTATGGACCCTTGATTCATGTTTTGGTTTTGGAAATTGAATCCTTTATTTGCAAGTGAGGATATGGGACCTTGATTTATGGTTTGCTATGAAGGTGTGGGCCCTTGATTGATGTTTTGATGTGAGGGAGTGTTCCCTTGGTTGACATTTTGGCATGAAGGAATGTTCCCTTGATTGAAATTTTCAAGTGAAGGAATGTTCCCTTGATTGACATTTTGAAGTGATGGTAATGACACTTGAGTGGAGTTTTGGAATTATAGAAGGGGTCATTGGTTTGTATTTTGAAGACATGGAATAGACCCTTGGTTGGTAGTAGACCCTTGATTGTGGTTTTTATTTGGGTCCTTCGTGAGATAATGCGCACCTTTCTAGGGTTATTTGGTGGAGGTTGATTTAATGAAGGTACACTTTGGAATTGGAATGAGGGACCTTAATTTATGTTATGGGATGGGGGTATATAACTTTGGTTTGCATTTTGGATCAAGGGTGTGTGAATTTGGTTTAGATTTTGGATCAAAGGTGTAGGACCTTGTGATGTGGACCCTTGATTTCTGTTTTGAAAGAGAGGATTCATGAAAGTTTTACCCATGGTGTTTGAGGAGCTACCAAATGTGAAAGTTTGGCCTTGTGTAGTAGCATGAGTTGGGATGTGTGTTGTAGTGGTAGTAACCATGTATGTAGTTGTCCCAAGGGGTATGTTTACCATTTTTTTTGATGAGGGAATGCCAAATGGATTTTTAGTTTCTTGTTCTATGATGGTTGATACATCAAAACCTTGAGGTAACATGGCACCCTTTTTGGCTAATAAATAGAAAAATTTGATTGGATTGGCACTAACAAGTTGGTAAACTATGCTTAAATTTTTTGGGTCTTGATAAGCTCTTTCGATTTCTTGAGGGCTCAATTGATTGTTGACTATTTCAAAGTTTAGGTCTTCCCAAGGATCACTTTTTTCTCTTTGTGATATGTTGTTGTGGGGTGTAGATTGATTTGAATCTATGACATTGTCAGGAAAGGGGTCGCTTAGTAAATCCATGTCCTTTCATTTGTCTTGTGACCTTGTTTCAACCATGTGAGACTTTTGTGAGTTGGGGAATAATGCAAAATGACAATGAGACTATGCTATGCTTTTTTGATTTTTTGATTTTAGGATATGAAAATGCAAGGATACTAATGCAAGGATGATAATGCCTAAAAGATGGGGGATAATGGATACTAAAAGACACTAAAATATTGATTGATGGTCAAAGTGAGTGATAAGGTGACTAAATCATGCTAATTCAAGATTAAGATGATAGTGTAACTAAGGTCAAATGAGATTAATCTATGTTTCTGTATTTTTCATATTGTATGAAAATGCAAGGATAATGAAGGATCAATATGATACTAAGGTAAAGTGAGATATTTTTTTATATTTTTGGAATAAGGGTGCAAAGTGCAATCTAAGTAATGTGAGTCTAAATGAGGGTGATCTAATGCAAAGGAACCATAAAATTTTAAACAAAGGGTGGCACTCAAACTAATGTGAATCCAAGGCAACAGATTCCAAATGCCATTGAAAATAAGAGGACAACCAAAACCAAGACACAAGACAAAGACTTAACTTGACAAAGTGACAATGACAAGAAAAATGATAAGAACAATGGTCAATGACAAATAGAATAAGTAACCAAGAATTTCCAAAAGCTCAAAGGTCTCCCTATGTTCAAAATCTAAAGGTTTAGATGCAACCTAAATATAAAGGTTTAATTTGTGCAATGCAAGGGATGAAGGAATGCAACCTATAATGTAATGTTTTCCTAATGGGTATGCTAAAATGAGCTGTAAAAACTTATAGGTCTTTAGTTTATCAGAAAGAGGTCACTATGGACTAGTTTTCATCATATTCTAGACAAATATTTCAAAAAAGAAAAATTAGCAGATAATTATAATCATTTTTTATCAGATGCATTTCACAGTTGTCATGGCTCAGGTCGTAAGATGCGGCTCTATTTCTAGAAAATGTATTTTAGACTATTGATTTTGGTCTTTCAGCTGATAGTTGTGGTTCACAGTGACAATTGTGGGTCTGTGTCTTACAGTTGTGGTTCCAAAATTGTGTTTTTGATAGTTTTAATGATTTTCAGTGGTTCTGATCTAAATTTTTGATTGTATCTGATGAGATATGACTAGAAAACACAACAGATAGTATCAAGAAAATTTTTTAGGACTTGGATTTCTCTAGCCACGCTTATTCAAAGTGGATAGCCTAGGAACTTGGTAGCACTGGATCCCCTCCACAACAATCACTTCTACGAGAATACCAAGTTTTGAACTTCTAGGTCAGGACCTCCCAAAGTTTTCTATCTCTATAGTGAACCGTGAGAATGTGGGATGACTTTAGAGGTCATTCCTCCTACACTAGAAAATAGAGGTATTTTGGCCACTACAAACAAGAGGTGTCTAGTAAGGGCATCCAATTTAGGAGGTCCTTTGGTAAACTCCCTCAGGAGGCCTCCCAACCCTTAGAACAAGGGATTTTTGCATCATAAAGATACTAGGGGAGGGATATCATTTCCATTTCCCATTGATTGCAAACTTTCCTTGAAATCAAAAATTTATATAGTGGTTTGGAAGGACTTGGATTTATTCCATTACCACTTGGGTCGTTCCCTTAGGGTGAGTACTTTTTCCCACTAAGGCAGGCCCTCTAAAGTGAGCTATTTTTTTATATGTTTGGAATAAGCGTACAGAGTGCAATCTAAGGAATGGGAATCTAAATGAGGGTGATCTAATGCAAACGAACCCTAAAATTTTAAACAAAGGGTGGCACTCAAACTAATGTGAATCCAAGGAAATAGATTCCAAAATAAGTGGACAACCAAAACCAAGACACAAGACAAAGACTTAACTTGACAAAGTGCCAATGACAAGACAAATGATAAGGAAAATGGTCAATGACAAATAGAATAAGTAACCAATAATTTCCAAAAGCTCAAAGGTCTCCCTATGTTCAAAATCTGAAGGTTTAGATGCAACCTAAAAATTAAGGCTTAATTTGTGCAATGCAAGGGATGAAGGAGTGCAACCTATAATGCATTGTTTTCCTAATGGGTATGCTAAAATGGGCTGGAAAAACTTATAGGTCTTTGGTTTATCAGACAGAGGTCACTATCGACTGGTTTTGATCAGATTCTAGACACAGATTTCAAAAAAAAATATTTAGTAGATAATTATAATAATTTTTTATCAGATGCATTTCACAATTGTCATGGCTCAGGTCGTAAGATGTGGCTCTATTTCTGGGAAAATGTATTTTAGACTGTTGATTTTGGTCTTTCAACTAATAGTTGTGGTTCACAGTGACAATTGTGGGTCCATTTCTTACAATTGCGGTTCCAAAATTGTGTTTTTGATAGTTTTAATCATTTTTAGTGGTTCTGGTCTGAATTTTTGACTGTATCTGATGAGCTATGACTGGAAAACACAATAGATAGTATCAAGAAATATTTTTAAGACTTAGATTTCTCCAACCACACTTATTCAAAGTGGATAGCCTAGGAACTTGGTAGCACTGGATCCTCTCCACAACACTCACTTCTACGAGAATACCAATTTCTGAACTTCTAGGTCATGACCTCCCAAAGTTTTCTATCTCTATAGTGAATCATGAGAATGTGGGATGACTTTAGAGGTCATTCCTCCTACACTAGAAAATAGAGGGATTTTGGCCACTACAAACAAGAGGTGTCTAGTAAGGGCATCTGGTTTAGGAGGTACTTTGGTAAACTCCCTCAGGAGACCTCCCAAACCTTAGAACAAGGAATTTTTGCATCATAAAGATACTAGGGGAGGGCTATCATTTCCACTTCCCATTGATTGCAAACTTTCCTTGCAATCACAAATTTATATAGCAGTTTGGAAGGACTTGGATTTAGCCCATTACCGCTTAGGTCGTTCCCTTAGGGTGAGTACTTTTTCCCACTAAGGCAAGCCCTCTAATGGGTGAACACAAAATTGGATGGGTTTGTCTTTTTGATCACCGAGTTTGCACAAGGTGAGAGCATAATACCTACCACCCTCAAACACTAAGATATTGCTATTTTTACCTTGCAGACAAAAGCGTCACTTCAATCTTCAGTTGCATCACTGTATTGTGTCACACTATCGCGAATGTGTCATGTTTTTGAATTCAAATTTTCCCCCCCATGGTTGCCTCCTGTAGATGCGTTGTTTCTAGAAAAGTGCATTGCTACGTTTGATAGATGAGTCACTTCTCAAAAAATGCATCATTGCGCTTAACAGTTGTGTCATTCTGTACCCAAAATCTACAAAAAAATTGTAAAAAATGATGTTCACATTGGGTTCACCAATGTGAGATGGGGTTTCTTAGTTTCTAGCCTAGAATAGTGACAACTAACACCTCCAAGCTAATAATACCTCATCAACAAGAGAACAAAAATAATGGAGAGAATTATAAATGTAAAACATGAAACAAAGTACTCCCCATCATGGTTGATTCACTTCTCTTGCTCTCCTTCTATTTCTTATGCAACTTTTCCCTTAGATTTGTTGGAATATTTTTTCAAAACCTACAAATAGTAAACAAGAAAATTGGAGACAATTAGTTGTTAAATTTAAAATGGAGGAGGAAGGTTGCTTTTATAGACAACCTTTCGAAAGGATGGTCTAGATTAATCCTCTAGAAGGATTCCAAGATCAATGGTGGAGATGCATGAGAGGGAGGTTACAAAATGGATGGTTGAGATTGAGTCTCAAAAATATGCCAAGATCAATGGTCTAGAATTGATGCAACAAGAATATGCTATTCAAAGGAATCATGACAGGTATGACACCTGAAGGCTATGATGCCTAATGGCTATGACTACAATGTAGGCTATGACAGGGGTTAAAGACAGGGCATCTTTGTAGTTACATGGTGTGCATAAATAATTTATTTTAAATAATTTATTTCGAAAATGGAGAAAATGGAAGAAAGGGACAAGTGGAAAATAAATTATTTATTCAAATTATTTATTTGGAGAAAATGAAAAAGGAGCATTTAATTAAATTCATTAATTTAATTAAATGGGGAGGTGGAAATTAAAGAAGAATTAAATAATTTCAACAATTATTTAATCATGGAAGAATAAAGGTCAAATAATTATTATTATTTGACTATAGAGAAATAATTAAATAAATGATGATTTATTTAATCATAGAAGAAAGGGATATATTAGCGATGCAATTAAATAATTTTAATTGATTACGATAAAAATGAGAAGGTGAATTAATAAAATAATTAAAATTGTTTAATTAATAGAAGAATATGATCAAACATAATTGAATAATTAAAATTACTCAATTGTCAAAGGATGACAACCAAGAAAAATGGCGCCCATAGACTTAGGACATTTTTCAGTGTCTACAGAAGCCATCCCTACAAAGTAGGCCACTAGTAAGGTAGTGATAAATTTTCTGATTGAGAAAATCATCACAAGGTTTGGAACACTTGTAAGGATAATCACAGAAAATGGTATGTGCTTCAGATCAGAGGAGTTCAAAGGATTATGTGAGACTTATGGCATAACAATTTCATATACATCTCCATATCATCCACAAAAAAATGGGTAGGCTGAGTCAAGCAACAAAAGAATATTGAATAACAATAAAAAATCTTGGGATTCCAAATTGAGGCTAGCAATCTGGGTAGACAGAATCATAGTGAAAAAATTAACTAGAAAATCACCTTTTGAATTGGTCTGTGGGACACAAGAAAGAATTCCCATGCAAAACCTTTTTATAGTATATAAATTCATCCTCCAAGAAGACTTAGATATCACTAAACCCATGGAAGATAGGATGGAATAGTTGGTACAACTAGATGAAATTAGGAGCTTGGCCCTGGGGCATAACAAAAAAATGCAGTCACAGATGAAGTACTTGTTTGATAAAAGGGAAAAAGATAGAAAGTTTGAAGTGAATGGCATGGTCTTGTTGTGGAATGCTAGATTCCAAGACAAAGGGAAACATGTAAAGTTTGAGGCTCTTTGGATAGGACCATTTGTTGTTACAGGAAAAGGTGGTGAAGATTCTTACTATCTTCAAAATATGTCAGGAGAAGATCAGGAATTTCTAGTGCATGGACAATTCCTGAAACACTTCTTTTCTTAAAAAATATAATTTTCCATGCATAGTAGTTTTAGATTCCCACCCCACCCCATCCCATTCGATCATATTCACCCATGGTCTGCCTCCTAGAGATCATTTATGGATCCTTGCAATGACCTCACATTCATTCATCCCCAGTTGGAGCCACTATTGGAACTAAAAAAATCCACCTTGGTTTTTTAATAAACTTCATTATCATTTCATTTCCATCATGATCCTCACTTCCCTTCAATGTTTCACTATATTTTACATAATATATAGAATTTTTCTAATGTATAGAACTCTTAGACATACCATTGTAATTAAAATAAAGTCTCCAAGGCATTTTCCTAAGAAATTCCCCTTCCAAAAATTTCTCCCCAAAAATATAAGACATATCATCATGACAATACCATATCGGGGGAACTCTCATCATAGTCTCCCTAATGAACCAATTGAGACAAACCATGGAACACATACTACCTACAATACAACCTTCCATTAGGTAGTCTTATAGCATTGTCTCCCCAATAGACCGACAGAAATAACTATGGCGAAATCATTGGAGCAAGTATTACATATTGGTAAAACATACCTCATTGTATCCCTGATAGCCCGAGCAAGACATATCGGAGACACTAAAGTGTATTGAGGAGAGATAACATTGTGTCCCACCGATAAGATGATACAGGATATAACAAATATATTTTCAAAAGTGTACAAAAAATTGTAGTATCAGGGAGACAAAATGATATTTGGATGACAGAAATTCTAGTCCCCCTAACACAACAATAAAACAATCAAAAGAAAAGGAGTATCAGAATGAACAAGGACTATCGACAGGACATAGAAAAAGGTTCCCCTGATAAGTCAATAATACTTGAAAGGAAGGATAATATTATAAATGATTAAGTATGAACTAAGGATTGGGATCAGTGGAACTAAAATGTATCAGTGAGGAATTATATGCCATCCCACCGATACCGAGGAGAAAGGTGGATATCAACAAAAGTAAAATCATAGTCCCACCGATGTAGTCATAATGATCCTTTTTGACTCATGTGACAGCCCAAGATATCATACAGATATTCAAAATTAAATGATCCCCCAATGACAAGAAAGAGAGAAAGTGTTCCATTAATGAGCCAAACCTGAGCAATGTATACCTCAAACTAATCTCATTTTTATCATCAAAAATTTGAGGAGCTACAGAAAGCAAGAGTGGAGAAAAAGAGCTTGAGGTATCCCATTGTTACACAATCGAAAACTAAGGAAGCAAGTGTGACACAAGTAACTATACAAAGCCCAACTAAGAAGTTTCTTTAAAGAATTGTAAAGAGAAGTTAGCTTTTCTTGAATGATGGAAGGAAGTTCAATGACACCAAAGGACAAAAAAAAAATACATAAGTTATGCTTTTAAATCAGGATTTGATAGACCAGTATCCTAGGTCAGGACCAAGACCTAAGAGGAGTGCACAGTTAAATCCTTATATGGAAAAGTTATGGGATAAACACAAATATTTAGGGGATGAATGGACACCACAGAGAGGATATGAGCTATTCATGTATCACTACAAAAAATAGTATAGGTTCCAACCTGTCTACAATCCATGGAAAATGAACTTTGGAAAGGTCATTGTTCCTAATGTATTCATCACCATAGAATTCATTAAGGTACTAGCTAACAAATATGACCCCAAACAACAAGCAGTTCAACCACATGATGAGTCTGAGTTTATTGTCATTTCCAAAGACTTTATTTCCATTGTTTTCAATTTAGATTGCAACTTGAATGTGTCATTCACAGTGAAAGACCTCATAACATAGTTCCACCACATGGATACTAGCTATAAAAGATGGAAGTTTCCCTTACATAGGCCCCAAGAGGGGGGAAATCAACTTAAGAAATTATCTCACAATGAACACCCTCCCTTTCATGAGGAGATCTTTGAGCAATATTTTCATTATACATATCACACTGCAGGGCAAGTGTTGGGAGTGGAAGCTTCGACTCTCATGTCAATAGCCCCAATGGTCCTGGCAGCCGATGTGCAAAGTCAAGATGCAAGATCATTTGATTATGCTAGCTATTTAGCAAATAGTTTAAATCAAGGGTTGGAGAGAATTAAAAACAACAGTGATTATGTTAATTTTGAACACTATTCTCTACTCATGCACTTACTTTTGTATGAAGGGCAAGCTAGAGGGTTTTGGGGAGAAGAATTGAGGATAAGAGATATAGATGATGAAAAATTTAAACCAATCCAGATGTGGACATCAATATGGGACAATAGATATGGGAGATCCCATTATTAATAATTTGAGGAATATTTTGTTAAACCCTTGCTAAAATTATTGGGGTGTCCATGTGATTATAACTTGTCTCCTAAAGTACAAAGGTTTCTTAGACCTAAAGAGAAAGATCCCAGAAAGAAGGTGAATCATAATTGGGGAGATTGGTATACATATTTTGACTATGCTATGATTAAAACATATGGATTTGAAGGATCCCCACACTTATTACCAAGAAAAGTTCCAAATAAAGTGTCCTATTTGGAAATTGTAAGACAATTGGCCAAATCAGATGTCAAGCACCTTAAGGGGTACAACAAGAAGTCAATCGTGCCAAGTACTCTATGCTTTAGAGATTTCACAATTATTTCTAGTGAAGGATGTTAAGTGATTGATGAGAAATTCACACATTATAATTTTCCATTTGGAAATGAAAGAAAGAAATTCAATTCAGAGAACTTTATAAATAAAGAAAAACTGTCACAAGCATTATCTGTGTATAATCATCAATTCTCTATGGACAATGTAATAAGGAATTATGATGAAACTTTAATAGCACAAAGGATGGAAAAATACAACAAGGTCATGTTAGTTGAGGGTTGGAAGAGGGAAAATAATCCTTCATACATAAAATAATTCAATCATGTACATGATCTTTTAGAAAGGGTTGAGCAATTAATCAATCATGAGGAAGAACTGACTGGAGATGTGCCTCCTATGGTTTTTGAGACACATGTGGAAACTTGTTCCAGAATGCAAGCTGAGGATATGGAACTCCTCAGCTACATACCCTCACAACCCACTACAAAGGTCATTTTCTTTGTTGATACTCCCATAAGTGAAGAAAGAGATGAAGAAGAAAATGAAGTTGAAAAGATAAGTGCACCTATTGTTACACAATATGAGCCACCCAATGAACAAAGCATTGTCAAATTTGAAGAATCAAATGAGCTCTCTGATGATGTGAGAGTTAGGTCCAAGCAAGAGTTTGTTTCTAACAGTCACTTTGTTAAAAATTCAGAGTTCAAGTCATTTTTTTATGAACATAAGGGTAGAGCACTAAGAAAAATAATGAAAGATATCACACCTGAACAAGACGCAGCTGCCCTAGAAGAACTAAGAAAGGAAGTAGACTAGGAGTTAGAATCTATCACCCATGAAAGAGTAAGATAACTACTTCAAGAGGTTGGGCTCTTGCTCTTACCTAGATGGGACATTAGCTCCACCATAGTATTTGATAGCTTTAGAAAAGAGGGGACAAGACACTGCACCTAACAGAAGAAGCCAGTGATAAAATGTTTTTAGGGTTAGGTTACAACCCAAATGAAGCTACATTTTTTATTTGAGCATTATACCATCAAGATAAGAGACCTACAATTATTAACAATCCAAGTCAGGTACTTGGGAATCTCATGGTGCATAGAGTTCGAGATACTAATCCCATTGAAACTGTAGAATTGAACATAAATGTGGAAAAATTTAATATGGTTCATGCTAAAAATTTGGTGAGAGATAATGAAAAACTAAGGAAAGAGGTAGCCAATTATAGAGGAAAATTACCCTCTTCCTCTTTATAAAAATTGTATTCTCCATTGGTGGATTCTGAAAAGAAAGTATTGGATGCAATGTCAAATGTCATATTTTGGAAACATTGCCATGAGAAAGTTTAGAAGAAGTGCAATGAGCTAGAGACAAAGATCAAAACCATTAAGTTTGAGATGGTCTTTGTGATGATCATGGAGAGGTTTGAGAAGGTAATGAACCATGTTGATCAATATTAGGAACTCTTTGTAAAGGTGCACTAAACCTTTCAAGAGCATGAGAAGCTATAGGAGAGGGTGGAAGAAAAGAAGAAAGAATTGATTATGAAGGAATTCATGAACAAACGGATCCTCTGTAGGTACAATGAATTAATCAAGCGACATGAATAATTTCATGCCAAGATCAAAGATGAGCTTGATGACTTCGACCAACCACTAGATATCCCATTTCCCATGTTCTTCGATGATGAAGGAAGACTTAAAGAATAGGAACATTTAAAACATGAATTGGTTCAAATATTACCACAGGCACTTGAGATCAATGATGAGGAGAAGGTATTGGATAACACTCACAAGCATTTCAAAGGTATAATGTATATGGAGTACAACATAATGGATTCTATATAAAATATTGGAACTCACATCAGAGAGGATTACATCAAGCACTTGTCATAAATGCTCCTATTTATCACTAGAATTGAAGGTGCCTTGAATGTGGAAAAATGAGTTTCATGTTGAGATTTGCAAGTAGATCAAGCATTTCATCATGGAAAGGATAAATTTTCCAAATCTTGAGAGGTCATGAGTTCTCTACGATGAATAACATAGCAAGTTTTTTATCTGATGCAGTTTCCTAAATCAATTTCTTTATGTTTAAAAATTGTACAATTAGTTAAGCTTATGAAAAGACATACCTTTTTGTGAATGGGTTTGAAGATTTTTGCTTCCCATATAAAAGGGGAAACCAAGGCCTAATTTTGGAATCATCATCATAATCATTATCATCACCATTAGTAGGAGTAGATAGGTTGCATATTTCATCCATCCATTTCCACATATCAGAGACTTATGTTATCAATGTATATTATTTAAAGAAATATAATGGAGAAGACTGCTTATAATTGGTGATCTATTTTTACTGTTCAATTGTTGTGTTGATATTCATTTCTATATGTTATTGCATTTTCTCCCAAGTGGTTCTCTTAAATTATTTGAATCTATATGATTTTTTTGGACTCATTTGTTGTTACTGTGTGACTGTCTTGATTAGGTTCTGGTGAGAGAGAATTAAAAATCCTTTCAAATAATTAATTTTAATTGGTTGCCCTAGGGATTAAAAATAATTTTAAGGTAATTAATATATATTTTTTCCCTTAAGGTAAGAATTAAAATTCCTTTCATAACATCATAGTAATTTCAGAGAACAACATTGAGATCTATAAAGCAGAGTATAGTAATTGACAAACCTGCACATTTGTACAAAGTGCAAACAACTAAAAGTTCCCAACAATTAGAGTTAAGATGAGGATTGGATTTCCCTATCATACATATTTGTATCCATCATCATAATCCACCCATTGACTTCATTCACCCAATAGACTAAGCACTGGTCAACTTTAGAACATTTTTATACAAAATCAACTCACACTCTTGATTATTCAAACACTTTCATTATGCACTAGTTAGTAAGATTTGCATCTACTTCACACCTGTGTGCCATAGTGAGTAGAGTTCTTGAATTAGAGATCATATCCAAACATTGAAGACTACCTTATCATTTAGGTACCCGACCTTGGTTTAGTAGAGCCTAAAGAGTAGGGGGTTATCAATCAAATTCACCCTATTCATTAGTCAAAAATGTATTAAGATATTGGCACCCTCTTATGGTTTAAAAACCTATGTTTTTGAGACCTAATAGGCCCTTCATCATTCTTGGTTATTTGGGGGATCTTATAGAACTTGGCCTCAAGATTCTTGTAGTAGTAAAAAGGCTTAGGATCTCCATGGATAGTAATTTGTCTTCCCTCAAAAGGAAACTTGACACATTGATGATAGGTCAAGGCTACAACTTTTAGGGCATGGATCCACAGTCGGCCAAGTAGGATGTTGTAGGGAAGATCAAGCTCTAACACTTGGCATGTAGTTTTTGTAATGATAGGTCCCACTTGGATGGGTAATGCAATGATGCCTTGCGATACCCATTCTTGGTCATCATATGCCTTGATGGTGGTACTCTTTGTCTTCTCAATAGTATCCTCTGAATAGCCTATATTTTTTATCAACTAAAGGGTACAAATATTTAGACCAACACCTCCATCTACTACGACTCTTTTTACCTTATTCTTATGAATGAAAACCTCGAGGTGTAAAGCACAGTTATGAGATGGTTGTGATGGTAGGTCTTGTTTTGAGAAGGTGAGAAGATTATTAGGAATATTCCCTACCATATCTTGAAACTGATCTGTATCAATATCCTCAGGTACTGATGACTTTGACAAAGCTTTCTATAATATTTCCCTATGTGTGGGTGATAGCCTTAATAGTTCTAAGATTGATACTTGTGTGGGGGTCTTCTTAAGTTGATCTAGGAGATTGTACTTTTTGGGATTTGATATTGGAAAAGTAGGTTGTTTCCTAGATTGAGATGGGACTCCTTAGATAGTAATTTTTCCATGTCACATGGTGACTCCACACTTTGCACTAGGTTCTTTGATGGTGACGACAGTAATGATGCTATCATAGGAAGTGACCACATCAGAATAGGTATGCTACACATTTTTGTAGTCTTTAGCTTTCCCATTTTTGTTCCATTTGTTATGATTTGGCATAGGATTCTAATATATCTTAAGATCCTAATTCCTGGTTGGTATCTCAACAAATATGGTGTCATTTTCTATGAGGTCTTCGATAATATTTTTAAGTATCATGGATTTTTTCATTTTGTGTCCTTTAATCTTGTAAAAGTCACAAAGATTATTCTCGCTATACCAAGATGGTTTCTCTTATAGTTCTTGGTAGTTTTCAAAGTTCGGAAGTGTGATAAGGTTTGATTCTACCAATTTCTTCATGATTGTTTCAATGGGTTCAGATAATTGTGTGTACTTGCATTTAGGATAGTTGTTCTTGTTATGGGTTTTCCTTTGTTGTGTTTCAATTTTTTTGATCTAATTATTTTGAGGGGGTGGTGTTTGTTTTATAGTTGGTTAAATGTTAGCAACATGATTATTTTTTGGCCTAGGAACACTTAAAACCACCTTAGCATCTACCACACCTTCATTTGTTATGTTCTTATTCTTAGCCTAGACACGAGGCTTATCATTTGAACCATTTGATGGTCAATTTTCTTTGTAAACTTGGATATTCCCATATGATATTAGAGCTCTCTTGATGTTAAGGGCTCTAGGGACAAGCTCTCTATAAGATGTGATGCACTACATTTTCAAGTGGAAGGATAGATCCAAATCTAGATTTACTACGATGATCCCCACTTGTTATTCATAGAGAAGAGTACTAATGTAGAGCTAGGAGGATTCAACAACACATCTCACAAAACTTCAACAATAATTCAAAGCAATCTTTGTTAACACATGCTATTAGGCATTCTATATCACATTCGAAACATAGTCATGGCAGCCCACAATTTAATGCAACGAACAGTCATTAATAACTTCCACAAAACAAATAATGAAGCCAATAACTCTAGTGAGATTGAAGACAACATAGTTATAGAATTTTCCTCCAATTTTTATGAAGATCCAATAGTCGAAAAGAAAGATATTACATTCTTTCCAAAATTGCAAACCCTAGGTATGGTTCAAACCTTCCCTCACAAAAATGGTCATAACTTATTCAAATATTAATTAAATTTGATGAGACTTGAAGAAAATGAAATTAGATTCACATGGAAACAAAATTCAATTGGTTTCAAAAATATATATATATATACTTTACAATCCATACTATCACATTTTTCAGACTGCAAATTCTGCACAATATTGTTAGAATAGGGTAGTCTCACCAAAATAGTCATCTCTCCCACAAAACACAATAAAATTCAATGAGACAAAAACAATTGCAAACTAGAAACAAATATATTTTCATACATATATGATAATCCATTATGCGATTATATACCATGCCATACAATGCACAACTTTAGCCTGGAAACAATGTAAAAATCAGAAAATGCACACAAAATTTGAGGTTGCCATTCATCAAACTTAAAAAATAATGTCTCCAACCTCTAATTCGAATTTTGGAGGGTGTATTTATAAATTTCAAACCAAAAACAACTATTTTCAACCACCTTTTGATTATTTTGGTTAAAAAAAACCTTAATGACACTTCATCTACCTAATTTTGCACTTTTGACAATTTTTACAATATGGAACAATTTTAAACATTATTTGACAAATGACTTAAAATATGACTTCATAAGACTCAAACACCTCTAAAATGGTTTGGTAAACCTTATTATAAGACCCAATACACAAAATAGAGAAACTATTTACAAATGGAATCATGGAGGGAAGAAATCAAATAGGTGCTCCTGCACCAAACTCCCGGGGGAAAAAAATTCAAGCCCCTTTGAATTGTCTTCTTCTTGGTCTTTGAGTTACTTTGCACTTTTTCCTTTGTATTTTCAATAATATTTGGACCTTTCTTCCTTTTCTTCTTCTTATTCCTTCTTCTATCAATCATTCTTGCAACTTGGAGGTCCCAAAACTATATTAGATCATCATATCCTTCACTTTGTCCTTCATAACCTGCACATACATAGTCCAAAGAAAAATTAGAAACAAAATATAGAAACCTTGAGGTCTCCTCCTTGTCTTATTGTACTTCAAAATCCTCTTGACCCATAACCAACTTATCCAATCTTGACACCAATTCACTTGCAACCTCAATGTCCTTGTTTTCTTCTACCTTAATGAGTTCTTCTTCCTCTTGTTTGAATTGTCCATCACCAACCTTACTATCCCATGCTTCTTCATCTTTGACTAAAAGTGCTACCTTCTTTTGTTTTCTTTTCTTCTTCATAATCTTCTTTAGAGGCCATCTTAACCTCTTTGACATTGGTATATTCCAACTCCTTAGTTCTTTCTTAAGAAGTTGGTTTTCCTTGGATAATATTTCCACCTTTTTTTCTCATCTCTTCCAAGGCTTTCTCAAACTCTATTTGTCTTGCCTTCTTTCTTTCTTTCTCAACTCTTTTTCCTTTCTTTTGTTCATTTGTGAATCCTCAACCTACAAACATCTTTCCAATCTTTTCAAAAAATCCATCTTCACAAGTAACTCCCTCCTTGATTCACAACTCTCTTCCTCACCTAGGTGTCTCCACTTTGCTCTCCCTAGTCTCTTGGAATTTCTCACTACACCAACCTGCAAACAACCACACACACAAACCACAAACAACTTTCCCAGAGAATCTTCAGGCTCTGATACCAATTTGATGTAGACCTAGGAGGATTCAACAACACATCTCATAAACCTTCAACAATAATTCAAATAAATCTTTGTATAACACATACTATTAGGCATTCTATATCACATTGGAAACATAGTCATGGCAGCCCACAATATAATGCAATGAACAGTCATTAATAACTTCCACAAAACAAATAATGAAACCAATCTATCTGGTGAGATAGAATAAAACATAGTTATAGAATTTTCCTCCAATTTTTATGAATATCCAACAGTGGAAAAGAAATATATTGTGTTTTTTTCCAAAACTGCAAATCCTAGGTAGGGTTCAGACCTGTCCCCACAAAAATGGTCATAACTTATTCAAATATTAATTAAATTTCATGAGACTTGAATAAAATAAAAGTGTATTCACATGGAAAAAAAATATAATTAGTTTCAGATCCAAAATATATACTTTACAATCCATACCATCACATTTTTCAGACTGCAAATTCTGCACATTATTGTTCGAATAGGGCAGTCTCACCAAAATAGTCATCTCCCACAAAACTCAATAAAATTCAATGATACAAAAATAATTGGAAACTAGAAACAAATATATTTTCATAAATATATGATACTACAATATATGAGTCCATACCAGGTCGTACAATGCATAATTTCAGCCTGGAAACAATGTAAAAATCAAAAAATGCACACAAAATTTGAGGTTTCCATTCATCAAACTTCAAAAATAATGTCTCCAACCCCCAATTAGAGTTTTAGAGGGTGAATTTATTTATTTCCAACAAAAACCAACTATTTTCAACCACCTTTTGATTTTTTTGTTGAAAAAACAACTTAATGACACTTCATCTACCTAATTTTTCACTTTTGACAATTTTTACAATATAGAACAACTTTAAACATTATTTGAAAAATGACTTAAAATATGACTTCCTAAGACTCAAATACCTCTAAAATGGTTTGGTAAACCTTATTATAATACCAAATACACAAAATAGAGAAAATATTTACAAATGGCCTCATGGAGGCAAGAAATCAAACATGTGCTCCTGCTCCAAGGCCACTTGCTCTTACTAGCTCTTTGTCTCCACCATTGTGAGAAATTAGTAAAAGATTCTCCTTTGTTTCATCTGAGAGTGTACAATTCTTCTAAACTTATGTCCATGTCAAGATTAAAGGAGAAGTGATCAATGAATTTATCAGTAATTTCTTAGAATTTTTTTATACCCAGAGGCAGATGAGAAAACCAATCTATGGCAGGATCTATTAAACTTCAATGGAAGAGGCACATTAAATAAGAATCATTGTAGGCCAACTCCATACACATGATGTTAAACTCTTTGACATGGTCCAAAGGACTTCCTCTCCCTTTGTAGTTATCGAATTTGGGGATTTCAAATCTAGGAGGGAATGGTACCATTTTGATGTTTCGGTCAAATGGATAAGGACATAGATTTTGTGTATGGGGCTTCTTTGTCTTTCCCATTCGAAGGTCCTCTATCTCTTGAGATAGCACCTTAAATTCTGACACTAGATCATCTTATGGGTTTGGTGGAGGAACATATGTTGGGATGGCTAATGAATTTTATGTGGTATTTTGATATGATAAGGTGTTGTGATATTTTGTGAAGGTGATTGTGGTGTTGATGTACATGTTCCTAATGCATTTGCATTGATGATGTTCTGTTGAGGATTATAGTAGGAACTTGGTTGTTTTTGTTGTTATTGGGCATATTGCTAAGCTAGTAAGGCTTGTTGTTGTTGTTGAGCCATAAGGGCTTGCTATTGGGCTTGTTGTTGTTGCACCATGAGGGCTTACTGTTGTTGGTGTGCCACGAGGGCTTGTTGTTATTGGTGTGATATAGAGGCTTTTTTATGAGATTGATGTTGTTGTTGTGCTAATGCTACTTTTTGTGCTGCTAAGGCTTCTTTTTGTTTTTTTTTCTATTGTTGGGCTGATTATGTTCCGCTAAGGTTGCTTGATATTGTTGTTATTGTTGTTGTGTTGCTAGGGATACTTGTTATTGTTGTTGTTTTTGGATGGCTTGTTGATAACCCTTTTGTGCTTGTTGTAAACCTAAGGAATGTGCTTTCAAGGTAGGATTAGTTGGTTGTTTGGACATTTGTGATAGATTGGGGTGTTGATATTTTGAATGGGTAATGGGTTGCTAATGAGAGGTTGGGGATCCCCCTGGTTTAACATCCCCTGTAAGATAGTGGATTGAGGTGGAGGAATGTAAGTTTGATGTCTCATTTGATTTTGTAGGGTAAAGGGGATCATGGAAAAATATGAGGATGGTGCCATTAGGTTTTACAATGGTAATGACAAACTAGGACCTTGAGTCCATTGATTAAAAAGATTCACTTGACCCATATCTTGAGGATTTCCTTATGTTAGAGATGTGGATGAGGTATTACCTAGGTTGATGGGACCAAGGGATTGTTTTGAGATGGGTTGATAATGGATGGAATGGATGTGTTTTTCAAAACCATTAATGGTATGGATTAACCAATTGGAGGATTAGGTAAAGATGTACCTATCTGTATTAAGGGTTGACTCTATGGTATGGTATTGTCATGCCCTTGTGTGTTGTTTTGAGATACTTGGTCCACACTTATTTGCATGATGGTGGAGACACTTGTGGTACTCATGGGTATGGATGAAGAGGAGTTCTTCAATATGTGGAGGTTTTTGTGGAGTAATGAAGTTAAAATAGTTTATATGGCTATTTAAGATCTTCGAGAACAGGAGGAGCACAAAAGGTAAGTGTCTAATTGGTTGTTTGGGATGGAGGATTAGTATCAAGGGTACCCACAAATGTGCTACTTTCTAATGGAAGAGTTAGACCAACTTCTTTGGCAAGGCCAGTTGCAAGACTAGGAGTGGATGTTTGATTTAGCCCTAGTGATGGAATTGTGAAGCCTTGCCTCAAATTTTGTGCAACAAATGATGGGGAAATTGGAGCTACACTTCCCAAGGCTCTATGTTCCATGATTTCCTCCCTAGTAAGTTCAAATTGATTGTTTTTTATGTCTTCTATCTCATATGGTCTTGACGGAGATGATGGCTATTGTGATGGGGTAAATTGAATTCTTGGATCAAATTCTAGAGGATTCATATCACTTGAGGTAAATGTGACTTTGGTTTTCTCCATGATTCTCTTGTGTTGTGACCTTGTCTTTACCATAAATTTTGTGTCACCTTTGGGAGAGTTGTGTTGAGATCTATAAGTTTTGAACTCTCTAGCTGACTCAAATCTAGGTAAAAGGGACACTCTAAGCATTTTTGGAGCAATGATGATAATGGGGGATGAAAAGGTGGGTGATATGGGGAATGATCTTTGCAAAAACTTTGGGAAAACACTTTTGACTTGGGTTTGATGTTTTGATGTTAGGATAAAGGATGTTTATGAACTTGGAAATCTCTAGGGTAGACTTGTGACCTTCAAGATAAACTAGTTGAAATATGATACCTAATTCAACAAAATTCATTGAAAAATATACATTTCACATATAAAGTAGCTAAGTTAGGGGTTGGTATGATACTTTTTCAATTCAAAAAGTGTTGGTGTATACAAAATTTTTGCAAAGTTTTGTGAAGTGAAAGATGAAATTTTGATGAAGGGATGGATAACATGTTTGACCCAATGTTGACTTAGAGTGAGCCTTTATTTGATAAGACCAAGGTAGTGAGAAACATGCTAGACCTCTAAATTTTTCAAATCCTAAAGACTCAACATTTTAGATAGGTCCATTATCATGAAAAAGACCTAGAGTTTGACCAATAAAGAACTTATACATGTCTGGATGTTTCCTTAGTGCACATTCATAAAAGCTTACTAACAACTTGTTTCTATTTTGGTAGAGTGGAAAAATCTGGTTTTTGATTACTTTTGAACTACAATGCCTAAGTTTATGGTGATGACCCTTAGACCTTCTCTTGGGGATTCTAATTTTGTGTAAGATCATTTAGAGAATTCTATGTCTTTGGAAGTGTAGTGTCAAAAAACGGGTCCCTTGACATTTTTGCACTCGTTTGGATCCTCCTTGTGGATTTTGGATTAATGTTGCCTTAGTTTAGTGTTGTAATGTGGATAACACATTCACATTAGGTCTTGGGCCCTTGTGAACTAGTAAATCTTAATGGTCCCTTGCTAAAGTGTTGTGAAGTGTTGTAACATACTTTCACACTTTTCTAGGGCTTTCATAATTAACTAAGCATAATAAACATAATTTTAATCATAATCAACATTAATCTTGCCTTGTTTGGAGTGTTGTAAAGTGTTATAACACACTTTCACATTCCTCTAGGCTTGTCATTAATAATTGGGCTTTCTTATGCTTTAATTGGCCCTATTTTAATCCACAAGCCACATTTATTGTGTCTTTTTGAGGATAATCCTAACACCAATCAATAACCAATCATAATTCAGGTGTCCATGGCTTGTGTGGCCCAAATTTAGTGTCTAGGAATCATTCACCACCTTGGGCGAATGAGTCCCACCTAGGTCATTTCAGCCCTGATGCATATGTCACACATTTCTAACCATTTTCCATTTTTGGTCCCATACATTATGTGTGATGGGACTCATTTGCCACCTTGGGTGAATGAGTCCCGTGTGACCAAAATTCAAATTTAAATCAAATTTCCAACAAGAATTCATCAATTTAATTCAGCATTTTGGTGGATGTTGCCCTTTGAGACATAAATAATGGTCAATTAGGTGTCAATGCCTATAAAATCAAGCTTCCAAGTCATTTTTTCACAATTTGGGCATATCTCTAAGTCATTTTCAAGAGAAAATTCAAGATTCAAGTGTTGAGAATTATTCACAAGAGCATTCAAGTTTCAAGAACAAGTAAATTTGAAGCATTGGAGTAGCATTAAAGTATTTTTCTAGGTATTCAAGCTCACTTTCAATCAAGATCTAGCATTTTCAAGGGTTGATCATGGATTCCTATGGTGAATCATGATGGATTCTATGTTGGGGAGATGCAACTAGCCATCAATCCAAGCCTAAAGACTTGTTTCCTAAGTGATTCCATCTTTCATTATCATTCTACATTCATCCTAAGGAAGTTACATGCATCATTAGGCTCATTAGGGGAGATCACCACAAGTGAGTCATTCATCTTTACATTTCTTTTTTTGCATCATATTCTTGCACATTAGAATAAGATTGCATCATGTTTTAGATTTCCTAGTCTTTGACAAATTTAAGGCTAGGGTTTTCATGCATATTTCATTATTTATATTAAGGTTTAATTACCAAACTAGGGATTTGATCGAGGCAAACCCCCCATTAGCAAATCAAGTTGATTTTTTTTTGTAAGCATTTTTCACATATTCGGATCCAAAACTCAAATTGGAAGGAAAGGCCATGTATTGAAGTACAGATCAAAGCTTTCAAATTTTGGAAAAGTGGAACAAGAATGATTCACCAAGAGTGGTGAATGAGTCCCACTATAGCTATTTACCAAATCTATTTGCATATTCTGATACCCTTTTTCCTAAAATAGACTCCTAAGTAGAATTGGCGAATGAGTCCCAATTGGTCAAAAAGTCAAAAGTTCTAGAATTTTAGAGTTGTTTTCAGTCACTTCAATGTTTCCAGGTGCATGATTTCATTTTCATATCTTTCTATTACATTTTGTTCACTTTCGTAGGCCATTTAGAGTTAGTTTGCATTCCACACTATGTTTTCCATTTCATTG
The DNA here is from genome assembly GCA_007258455.2 of Sequoia sempervirens. Lineage (NCBI taxonomy): Eukaryota > Viridiplantae > Streptophyta > Pinopsida > Cupressales > Cupressaceae > Sequoia > Sequoia sempervirens. The sequence goes on from VDFB02271358.1 coordinate 568,644,658, forward strand.
TCTTTTCCAAGTTTACACTTGGTGGTGAACCCCTCATTAGATATCATTTATCCCCTAGGACAGCCCTTTGCTAGATTTCAATATGCTTTGCATTGAAATCTCAAGGGTTTGTTCTTGAGTAAAGAGTAAGGAAATTGCCTCTCTCCTTTTAGGTCCAAAACCCTAGAAGTGAAAGAGAGACCACAATTTTCTTTTCATTTTTAACCTACATTTAGATCATCATTATTCTAATTTGGAGTGCACTTTTATCCTAGATTTATCTTGCATTAACATTGCATTAGGTTTTGCATTGATTAATTTGCATTGTAGGGTTTCAAAATTTGCATTGGTGACAAGCTCATTTAGCTTGCATTGTTGCATCTAATTTCATTGAAAATTATTGAAAATTCTGCATTTTCATCTTAGATTTGTATTAGAAAACATAAAAATCATAAAATTCAATCCAAAAATTCTAAAAAAATTCAAAAAAAATAGTACCTGGGCTCATTCACCACCTTGGGCGAATCAGTCCCTCTACATATTTTCTACTACATTTTATGGCATTTACACTTCATTTTCTAAGTTTTTGATTATTGTTGTTATCTCTCTATTTCAGTTTTTATAATTTTTGTTTCATTGCATTTAGCTTAAATTCATTCATCTTGTGCATTTCTTAAAATAAAAATTACATTTACAACCTTGTTGCATAATTTACAATCTAAAATTTGCATCATGGATATGTGCTTTAACAAGCTTTGAATGCCATTAATGTCCTTAGTGGATATGTCAAGTTGTGCTTTTGGAAATGACATTGACCTCACTCATGCTCACTCAACTCCTAATGCATGTCCTTCTCATGATGTTGACATAATTGGAGAAGATGATGATAGCATGAATAGGTTCCTAAATGATTGTCTTAATAACCTTGAAGCTAATGCATCCTTTTATCCATCCATGAAACAACAAGATCTTCCTACAATACCACCTCTTGAGATGTTTGGTTATTTACATCCTGAAACAAAATTTGAACCTAAGATCCCTACAAAAAGTGAATCTAGTTCCTTCAGACAAGAAAACACTCAACCATTTTATGATAATCAAGTAACCAACACTCCCATCAATCTTGAAGAAACATACAGAAAATACTTCACAATCTTGAGCAAACAAGGATGTGATACAACAAGTGAACATGAAATTCACCAACTCCTAGAAAAAATACCAACTCATTAAAACACAAAGGGGTTAGGATATCAAGATACCTCTCATAACAACAAGCCTCCTAGAGAATGTCTAAGGCTTCGAAGTGATGGTACGATGACCTTTGATTCGCCTCTCGATTTGAATGTCCTTCTTCCTAAGGAACAACCAATGACTCCTAACAATGACAAGGATAAGGATAGGATCATCTCAAGACCTTCTTCCCTAATCCCATCTAGAGAAATTGGTGAATCTAGCAAACAAAAGAGGCCTTACAAATTACAAAAAATACAACCCCTTCATCCACCACCTAAAAGTGAAAGGAAATTACAAATACTTCTCAACAAAGAATTGATAACATTACCACCCATGAATAGATTAATATTATATCCTTAAGATGCAAAAGTCTCACATTGTGCATATCATTGAATTCTTGGACACAATATTGATGAATTTCATGTATTCTAGTTAGTATTGAAAATATTTCAAGTTTGTTGGCAATGAGTGCCATCGTGTGATTGCTTAGCTTAATATTTTTTCATCCCTTGTCATGTAATAGTTGTAGAACATTCTATTCTCACAATTACATGAGCTTTCCCATCACCTACCTTGGCTCATTCTTGTCTCGCACTCAGTGGGGGCAAGAATTTGATATCCTTTTCCTATTAATTCATTTATCATTGTCCCTTAGGTTCATTCTCCACATTCTACTTATACAGATTCAGATTGGGAGGTGGATGAATTGCTCATAGGTTGACTCACATTTTCCTTACTAGCATTTTTTATTTTTTTATTTTTTTCATTTTCTTTTTTGTGTGATTACATGTGTGTAATGTGATCCAATGTGATGTTCTATTTTATATTCTCTCTCTTTGTGACATTCGTCTAATTGTACCTTCATTCTTCTCTATGTCGTGCATCCCTTTCACTTTTTATCTCGTGTTTTCCTTTTGGGGATGATGCAAGGTGTTGAGAAACCCTATTGCTGGCATATGGCTTGGGGAAATTTTTTATGGCTTCTAGTGTTTTCATTGATGGAAACTAAAGTTATTATATTGGTCTACAAATTAGGATCTACTTATACCGGTAGGAAATGTAGAAGACAATGTGTTACCGGCAGAAAGCATGAAGAACAGGGTATTCGGTCAGTTAGTCGATCTGTATGCTCCACCAAATCATCATTTTTTGTTGTGGATCCCCAAGAAAGTTTGTTAAGCATGTATGTTACCTTATTGGTAAATTTTTTGGTGTTTTAGCAATCGGTGTACGAGTTAGGAGTTTCGGTAGAATGATTTTCTTTTTATTTGCTCATTGTGGCCGACTCAATGAATGTAGCATGTCACAAATGTATAAGGAGTAGTTTTTTAGTTGTTTCTAAGTTTTATAATATTTTTTTGGGTCCCAACTATGTCTTATCTGATTTGTGTGGGTGCACATTAAAAATTACTCATGATTTGAGTTAACTGTTTTAGATTATTTCATGTTTTGTTGAAGCTGACTTAAGTGATTAAAAATATTTGCTAGCAGATATATATATGAGATCGGTAATTCATTTTTGAGATAGAAGAAAAAGTGGTGAAGGTGTGAATGTGTGAAAAGAGAAAAACTTATGTATGAGCGAACATCAGAATATCAGTTGAGTAAATTTTGCTTGAGCAGAAGAAGATTATTGTGAATTAAGGCAGAGTAAAGTAGAGCAAGTTGCAGGATCAGATAGAAGGTTCAAAATCTGTTTTATGTACTTCAACAGAATTGAATACAAGAATTTGTGGATGCTATCCTCTTAGTTCAATTTTTTTTGTAATCACAAACATTTTGTAAGGCAATGATCCTTCCTTATTTCGAGCAGTGAGCTCTAGGAAGTGTGCCTGAATGCAAGTGCATTCCCTTTTATTCATAAATTTAATAGAGTATAAATTGTGGATTAATCTCCACCGTGGTTTTTCCCCTAACAAGGTTTCCATATAAAAATATTGGTGTTATGGTTTTTTGATCATCTTGTTCATGTGCTTGCATCTTTATTTCTATTTGTGTTTAAAATAGTTTAAGATCTAAATTGAAAGTCTAGTTTGTTGAACACTAATTCACCCCCACCCCCTCTCAGTGTTCCTTGAGTCCAACACCTATGTCTCTTCCATGTTGACCCAAAAGGATTTTCTCTTTTTCCTTTTCCTTTTCTTTATATCTTTTTCATTTGTCTTGTGTTTTCCTTTTGGGGATGACACAAGGCGTCAAGACACCCTATCTCTCTTCCATGTTGACCCAAAAGGCATTTTTTTTTCTTTTTCCTTTTCATTTTCTTTTTCTCTCTTGTCATTTGTATTGTTTTTTCCTTTTGGGGATGATGCAAGGAGTCGAGACATTCATGTCTCTTCCATGTTCACCCAAAAGTTTTTTCTTTATTTTCGCTCTTTTTGTGTCATTCTTCTAGTTCTATGTGTATTTAGGGGATGATGATAGTTCCAAGCTCTCTAAAAACATTGTTGCAAAGAACATACTAACCCTGAATCCATAGATCCCTTATGTCTTTGGTGTTTTCATTTTGGGGCAACCCCTACCCTTTTTTTTCTCTTACATGACCCAGCTTTACTTAGAAACATATGACTTGGCATAGGGCTTTCCAAGTTAGCTCTCATGTCTTCCTTCTTGTTTGAATTTTTCATTTGCTGCTTTAAAATAATTTCTCATAGTATGGTGTTTAGAAATTTCTTTAAAGTGGGGGCATACATTAGAATTATTCTTTTGAATTTTTCCTTTTCTCGGTTCTTGGTGCAGTGTTCTTATTTCATACGATGTGTTTGTCGCTTTGTGGATGACATCGGGTGTAATGTCCTTTAGGAGCATGATCTCTCTTAGAATATTGCATTCCTCTTAGTGGCTTGATGCAATGAATTGTATCCCCTAAGTTGTGAATCTTCTATTCTCCTATTGTTCCTCTCTTGGAGAAATTAGGCACAATGTTCCCTAAGTTAAAGACCTTGCATGATCTAGGAAAGACTCCTTTGAAAATTTCCTATTTTGCATTTTGCATTTATTGTTATATGGCCACATTGCATAACATAGATTGCATTCCTATAGTTCCATCTTGTTTGTTCATGAGCTTCAAGCATATGAAGTTTCTCTTGCCTCATGAATCTCAAAGATCATTTTTGTGTGGTGCCTTATTAAAGTTATCAAGAAGTATAACTTTGGTATGGTTGAGTGGGAAGCCCTATCTGAGGTATGACTTGCCCCATAGCCACTTTCATGTGTGAGAGTGCATACCAGCCATGAGTGTATGTTTCTCACCTTCTAGGACTTCTCACCCGATGGACAAGGAGTTCCATTGCCTCAGAGTGAGTATGCATTTTACAGACAAACAACCTAGATCTGATCCACATCGGGATGGAAAAATGATCGAAGCTTGATCCGATTCTTTTATTTATTTTCCATTTTTTTCATCTTTTGTAGTGTATGTTTTTCCTTTTCATTTTTCTTTATATCATTTTCATGTGCATTCCTTTGTTCTTATGTTGGTTTTCCATGGTATCTTGATCTTGGGGCTTGATCACCCCTCTTGATTGTTGTCATCTCATCTTGCTAGAATTGGTTCATTGTAGCCCCTCTTGGTGCATGTTTGTCTACTTTAGTGTGAGTTTGAATCAAGTTCATCCTCTCACTAAAGTGGGGGCTAAATGTAGTGTCTAAAAATAGCTCCCTTGTGGATTTTGGCTTAATGTTGCCTTGATTTAGTGTTGTAATGTGGATAACACATTCACATTAGGTCTTGGGCCCTTGTGAACTAATAAATTTTAACGGTGCCTTGCTAAAGTGTTATGAAGTGTTGTAACACACTTTCACACTTTTCTAGAGCTTTGTCAAATTAACTAAGCATAATAATCATAATTTTAATCATAATCAACATTAATGTTGCCTTATTTGGGGTGTTGTAAAGTGTTATAACATACTTTCACATTCCTCAATTGTTTTCATTAAGAATTGGGCTTTATTATGATTTAGTTGACCCTATGTTCATCCACAAGACTCATTTATGTTAGTGTAATTAATTATTTAATTACACTTTACATAAGTTTACTTAGGCATTATTTAATTCCTAGTTTATAGGTTCTCATCCTTTTCTTGATGAGCTATCTTTTTTCTCAAGATAAGATTAGGTTGAAGCATCTTTTATTTTATAAAGCAAATTATCTCTTGTAATTATTGTACTTTGAATATATCAATTTGTACATCTTCATGCAATCTCTCTGCTTTTTTGTTTTTCTCTTTGTGGAAGGTTATTTTCTGGTTTGCATTTCAGATCTTGTTTTCTAACATGGTATCAGAGCCTCGATTTGCAGCCCCTTCTCAGATTTTTTAGAGGAATACATTGCAAAGCTCATTTAGGGTCCCTCGAGGGTTTCATTCCTTGAATACATTTATGCAGCGTCTTGGATCATATCAGGGTTTTCCATTGGATTCAGAGCACTGGAAAAAGTTAGAAATGGCTTTTATTTCATTCATTTTGGTCACTGTTTGCCAGATCTATGAGGGTTTCAAGCTCAATGATTTTTTTGAGAGATTTGGGGGTTTCCTAATTTTCTAGACACTTTGTTCCAAAATGGACCTCGTCATTGCATTTGCAACACCCCAAAACCCCTATTTTCATATAAAATTTGTCCAATTTGGACACTGTCGACTGGGGAGGAAAAAAAATTTGTTTGAGGGTCGTATGGCCCCCAGGCACGTTCTTCAAGGCTTAGAAATCAAGAAAAATTCAAAAAAATAATAAAAAAATCAAAAACCAAATATTTTTTTGTACCGCTTGTTTAAAAGGAAGCGTTGCCTGCCCGCCACCTAGCGGCCATTGGCCACCGCAATGCCAACAGCAATCCTCTAAGCACCACCAATTTGGAGTTCAGCCCCCCTCAGGCCCTTTTCTCTCCGCCCGGGGTTATGTGGAGAACCAAGAGCTCTGCACCCGTTCGCCGCTCCACCTAGGTTAAGCCCCCAAGGGCTTCGCTTAAGCCGTCAGGTTCACATTGGCACCCAAGCGCCCACGCCTAGCCCCTGTCAAGTTCTAAGCCCCTTCGGATGGTCCTATCAGTGACTAAGGGCTTCATCCCAACCCCTTGCACGCTAGCCCTTGGTCCTACATGTGACCAGGGGCCAAATGTTTTTAGCCCCTAAGGGCTCTTGGAGGACTACTTGGGCAAATTTGGAGCATTTTCGCAAAAACGGGCATAACTTGGGCATACGATGTTGTTTTTTTGCAAACAAGATATTGTCGAAAATTTGTTTCCGAGATCTATGTAATGGTGTAGGTGTGGTTTTGAGGTTTTTCTTTTTTGATGCCTTTTTTAGACTCAGAAGTCAGATATTATTGTTTTCACTTCGGGAGACATATCTTTTGACTCGCTTATCCATTTTTTGTGATTTTTGCGGTGTTGGAAAGCTGGTTTCGGCCTCTATACAGATCTGAGGTCTATTTTTATCAAAGATTTAGATGTGAACTTTTTTTTCTGCATGAATTAGTTTTTGGTTTTGTGCACTAGGTTTGCATTTTCGCTTTTGTTTTTGTAGTTTCTCCATGCTCTCATTTTAAAATCGTTGGGTATTGTAATAATGAACTGATATAAAGTTCCATTAAGGGGGGGTTCTTGTATCACTCTTTCATATTGGTGACAACTCACATGAGTTTGTTTGGTTTCTTGTTATTTCTTTTAGCTTCCTTCTTGCTTAGCTAGACACATTGTTGGTTCGCATCGGTTCACACTTTACATTAGGATTTTATGGCTATTGATCCACATTGGTTCAAATCCTTCTCAATTTTAGGGCCATGTTTTTATGGTTAATGTTACAAAATCTTGATGGTACTCATCTTATGGGGCAGTTTTAGTTTTAGTTTGGCATCAGCATCGAGAGACAGATTCCAAATTTTGTCATTATTATGGGTGGCTTCATTTTTTTCATCTACTATTGCTTATAGATTCCAGGTTTGATCTAGTTTGTGAGTTTCCAGTGTTGCTTGGCATCGAGTTGTTGACGTGTCTGATGGAACAACAATGTGTAAATAGAATATTGCTATCATGTTTCTCCTGAAAGAGAAAGACAACACATGGATATCTTAGCTCCCAAAGTCTTTGTAGTTCATTCTCAACTGTTCTGATGTTGCTCGGTGGTCAATGTAACAATAATGTTCAAGGGGAATGCTGGTGTTGAGCTTCTAGCTTGTTCTAAGGTCAAACATAAACTTTAAACCTACTCTAACCAGGGTTTTTAAAGAAACGGAAAAAGATAGCTCAGAGCTTTGGAATAGAAAATAATGTTAATTCATCCAACTTAACCAGACTCATTACCTTTCAAGGAATTCCTAACTAAAACTGTAGAACAAAATTAACTTGTGACTAACACACAGTTTCATTCATTCGCAGTGGTGATTCCAATAACAGATTGCAAGTTACCATTTAAGAAAAACATAAAATAAGACTTCAATCCTTGAAAGTTTCTCAAATCAAATGATTAAACCAAGATAAACAACATTCTGAAACACAATCTGAAGTAGATTTTGATCTGGTTGCTTCTACTGTTAGTGAAACAGATAAGCAATATTTACAAATCTGGTACAATCACCAGTGTATAGAAAATCCACGACTCCAACTTGTTTCCATCTATACTAAGAAAACTGGAAAGATACATTAATGTCTATGCTAAATCTAACTCTTATCTAAGAAGACAAGAGAATCTCCCATTACAAAGAATCAAGATATAGCTCTGTCTCCTCTACCCTTCATAAAACTTCTCCCCCTTTTTCTAGTAGGCAAGAATGCCATATATACAGAGTGTACCAAAAAGAATGTGTTGGCCCCTATCTTAGGGTTTACAAAATATCCTATTCTAGAAAGGTTGGCCCTCAGATATTTTGAGGCTACAGCATTAAATTCATGCCTTTGTGTCCATCTTTGAATTCCCTTGCAGAACTGCCTTGAATGCTCTAAAGCATTGTCATTAATACCGATCTGCCTTTCGCCAATAGACCTCACAGCTGTCCCTGTGACTTGTGGTTGCTTCTTTCCTTCGGCCTCCTTCCCGCTCTAGACCTCTTTGCATGTTGACCATCCCTGGAAGCAGCATAGGGCCTCTCTTTAGATTTGAACATCATCACCCAAGCTGATCCATCACCCTTCGATCTTAGAATGAGTCCACATCTTTTGTATTCAGACGATCTTCCTCATAGGGGTAATTAGTCAAAGAGCCAATGGGCCACTCCTTTATCTTTTTCTGATTGGTGGGACATAGGCCACATAAGATTCATGAGTAGTCAAAGGTTATTCGCACAGAATCACATGTCGGTGAGACACCAATCATGTCTCCCCGATGCGATTATTCCTCTCTTAGCAGCTATCAGTGTGACACATGACGGTCAATGAGACTTCATACCGAGGTGCACATGTTATATTGATGTCACAAAACTTATCGGCAAGACAACATTCCCTCAGCAAGACCTCTCAGTGAGCATTTCTTTCCTTGGTGAGCACACCCACATTCGGCAAGACATCAGAGGGTCAGCAAGATGCTACCCCAAAGTCTCTCCATCTCGGTGAGACCATCGCACTCTGGAAGACATCTCCTCGAGCCCTAATCATCCGCTCGGACCTTCTCCGAGCTCATTCTTATTCCCCAAGCTTAAGACCCTTCTTCTTTGGCAAGACTTCTTCAAGTTGGTGGGACTTCATGGTGATATTATCTCTCTTGGCAAGATCTTATGTCGAACATCAATCTTTTGCTTGGAGCTCCTATCGGCAAGAGTCCACCCTGTCGGTGAGACCTCATGCCGACCTCTTCTTTTCTCCCCGACCTCACCCTGTCTCTACGAGAATTTTCACCGAACTCTTTTCTTGTAGGGGAGACCACCACCTATCAGCAAGACCTTTTGCTGAACTCGTTTCCTTTCACTGAGACCAGCAACCATTAGCGAGAGTTTCGCCGAAGACACCCCATTTCGCCGATGCCGCTTTATTTCAGCAAGAGTTCACCCACATTCGGTAAGACATCTTGCCGAAGTCACTTTCCTCTCGGCGAGATCCTTTTGACTACATCTTCATTTCACTAAGACTCTGATGGATTGGTGAGACCTTATGCCGATGTTACCTCATGTCGGTGAGAGTTCCTTCCCTCGTTGAGACATTACACCGAAGTCTCCTCCTTTCTCTAAAAGCCCACTTTACTTCAGTGAGACCCTACTCATTCAGCAAGAGATCATAGCGAGCAAGACCTTGTTTCCCCAATGACATCCTTTTTTAGCAGGACTTCTTCCATGTTGATGAGACCTTTCACCGAAGGCATTATCTTTTCACGATCTCATTTCATTTCGGGGAGACAAGCTTCCTTTGCTAAGACCTTTCGCCAAGTGCAAAATTTCTCTTGGCCCATACCCTATTTCAAGAAGACTCTGCCTTGTCGACGAGACCTTTTGGCGAGCCCCAAACATTACACCAAAGGGAGAATCCCCTTTCGGTGAGACTTTTCTCTTTCTGCCAGACTTCATGTTGAACACAAATCCTCCGCCCGATGCCACTCCATTTCGGCAAGAGTTCACCCTGCTGGTGAGACATCTTGCTGACCCTAACCATTGTCACCAAGAACTCCTTTGATTGGTGAGATATTACACCAACCAAGCCTTCCTTTCTCTGAACTGAGAGCATCTCGAGGAGACCCTAGTATGTCGGCCAAACTTCTCAGCAATACAAACCCCCTTTGGATTTCAAACAAAAAGATCCAAGCCACCAATTGGCAAGACATCTAAAAGGTCCCAACGACTTTCTTCTTGAGGAGTTTTATGCTAAATGTGATTGAGGCCTACCTTCAGTTGACTTCCCTAAGAGATATCCTCAGATGAGCGATTCAATCTTGCAAAAAAAATGCCTCCATTAGTCCTCAAAGCATATAAAATACACTTATTTTTTACGAATATTTCATTCAATTCTTAGCAAGAAGATAACCAACTTTGGCGGAGGCGGAACCAAATCCGAACCAGAGACAACAGCTGAAAAAGACAGAAAAAGGAAAAGAAAGAGAAGAAGAAAGGAGAGAAAAATACCCCACGTTAAAACAAAAGGAACAAAAGCAAAAGAACAAGACATGCAGAACCGGGATCGGAATGGAACCCGAACCTAAAACTTTTGAAAGTTTCAGGATTCGGTTCCAGTTCCAATTCTGAGTCCACCAGAATAACACAAAAAGACCCAAGGAAGAGGGGAAACCCCCAATCCACGGGACACAAAATGGAGAGGAAAATGACCAACCATAGAAAGAGACCAAGGGAAAGGCAGAGTCAGGGCTGGGATGGAACACGGATTGGAAACCTCAAAGAGTTCAATGTTTTGATTTAGGTCTAGACTTGGATCCGACAAAACAAAAGATATTAAAATAAAGGAACTGTCGAAACTGGAACCGGGAATGGAGCAAAACCAAAAAATTTTGGATGCAAGTCCAAGCTCAATATTGGTCCTGGTTCTACATCCGACAGAACAAAAGGAAAAATGCCCAAGGCAGAAAACCAAAGGCCAAAGGAAAAGAAAAGAACAAGGGGGACCCATTTTGTTCCATAGCAAATTGGGGTGGTTATGCAAGGCATAAAAAATGGCGACTCGGCTGGGAAAATGGTTTAACCATTTTCAAGAAACTGAAGAATTCAGCTACCCAGAACTCTTGGTTTATGAACATCACAATTCCAGTTGGGTCAATTTTAACAAGGTTCCAAGGTTGAGCTAGAATCTCAAATGTAAACCAACACTGGCTACCCCTGAATCTATGTTTGTGCTTGATGGTGCATCACTCTTTTATAAAGTTTTCTTCATCTTTCAAACAACAATTTGCAAAATTTGAACTACATGAGTTGATTCCCTTTAGCTATTGTGCAATGATATCCTGGGCATTGCTCCGCTACCAGTCAGGTGTTCATAGCCCCGATGGAGATACCTCTAGTTTTCTCACAGCATTGCTCTACTGCCAGCCAGGCATCCATAGCCCCGGTAGAGATACTGGAGTCACCCATTCATATTAAGTCCTCTTTCTCTTTAAATAGTTCTCTTTTTTGTTTTCTCATAGAGTTTCAGATATTTCATTCAATTTTTTCTCAATATGTCAGATGTTTAACATCTCTTATGGGTTGAAAACTACCATGGACCTCATAACAGCACTTGGAAGATCATATTTTTCACTCAACTCTTACAACACTATCATCCTGAGACAAATATGCGATTACAAAGGGGATAATCTTGATGATTTGTGATAGATTCAGAGGGAGCTAATGAAGGTTATTTACTGTGTACCTTGTTTTTGAGACTTTCCACAACTCTTATTGACAATGGGCATAAAGCAAAGAGTTGAGGACAAGAGCACCCAATCAACAAACGTGAAAATACCTAAACCACTTCTCTCCTAATAACCAAAGTATGCTTCAAATAACAGCCCACCATTTTGAGATGGAAAGAACAGAGAAACCCCAAAGAACAAAACAAGACAAAAACAAAAGAACAAAGGAAATGAAAGGATAGAAAGAAAGAACAAATAAACAATAGCAGAATATCTTTAAACAAAATATTTACAAATAGAAAAACAAACAAACTACTTACAAACAAAGAAACAAGAGGACATGGGAAAAAGAAAACAACAGATAAAAAAAAAGAAAACTAACCAAACCAAAAACCAACACTACAAAATCCTAATCCTAAACTAACTCCAAAGCTAAGCTTTACAAACACAAAACTGTAAAAATTTGTACATTGACTTGACTGATTTTTCATTATGTGCAGCAATTTTAACTTACTAGGAACAGTTCTAAACCTAGCAAATTTATCTTTATACTCAGAAATATAAAGTTTATAGGCAATAAGTTCATTCTGAGATCACAAAGCTTGAAATATTATCAGTTGTGCATTCTCAGTTTTGTCGTGATTTACCCACAAACAGGTTTTACTATTCCCAATGCCATAATCAAACTAAAAATTATTAAAACACATAGGATAATTGTTACCTAATTCTCACCCTCGGGCTCAATCAGGCAGAATATCATGTGACAAGGGTTCCATTAGGTCTGAATGCTTCAAACCAGGGAACATATCGGCGTGAGAATGGTAGGGTCCCCCGATCCACATTTGAAATGTTTGTGTTGCCTATCGGCAAGACATTTTTGATGTCATAACGATTTGTTTTTACATACATGCAGCTTTCAGCATGACATTCATGTTTTCTTGGTGACACTGGAAAGATCTATTAGCATGAGTTGTGTTCACCACTGAGAGGTCTTACCGAATGAGTTGGGTCTCACCGACTAACTCATAAGGTGCTTCATCAGCGTAAGTAATCCCTATCGGCATGTTGTTTCATCGAGCACTTTGTGTCTTGCCGACCAACACAAGAAAGATCATATCAGCAAGACTTATTTGATTTCATAGTGATCGGGATCCATCTCCAGGCATCTATCGGTGTGACATTCTCTTTTGTTTCAGCGAAAGAAAAGGATTATATCAGTATAAGTTATACTGTCGGTATGTGGTCACAACGAAATTGCTTTGTCTCACCGATCAGAGGTTGAATGGAACATATTGGCAAGAGTTTAAGGCTTCGGTGAAGGGTCATAGCAAAAAGGTTATGTCTCCCCGACTGTGCACTGAAAAGTATTCTTGGCATAAAGAGATGCCTTTGCCAAGATGTCATGCCGATCTGTGGGAGGTCTCACCAAAGGCATACCTTCGGTGTATGTCAACAGACTTCACTAAGAGGTCTTACCGAGGACAAAAGGTCTCCTCGAAAATCATTAGTGAACCAACGTCGGCAAAAGGAAGCAAGTTTCGGGACGGGTGTCGGCGAAAACAATGAGGTTTGGTAGGAGTCTTGCCGATCACGAAAGACTTTTCCGAGAATATTGGATATTAGCATAGGGTCTTAGCGACCAGTGAATGTCTCGCCGATGATGTGATGTCTTTGGTATAACTCTTGGTGATAGATGGACACTTCAGCAAAGGTAAATGAAGTCACCATGAAGTCTTGGCGAAGACTTAATGTCTTTCCGACAAGAAGGAAAGGCTCTCGGCAAGGGTTGGTGCCCTCGGTGTAACGTCCCACCATCAGGATGATGTCTGGCTGACATTATGATGTCTCAATGAATAAAATGTCTTTTCAAAGGATAAAGGTCACTCCGAAGAAATCAAACGAGGCAGCATCGGCAAAGGAAATAGAGCTCAGTGGGAGGTCTCATCGACAACAAAAGGTCACGCTGACATGCCTGGTGCCTTCAGCGTAACACGAGGAGCTCGGGAAAATATCTTCCTGATAGGTGGAAGTCATGGTGAAAGACAAGGAGATCTCGGTAGAAAGAGAGAACCTCAGTGTGAGGTCTGGGTGATAAAGAAAAGTCATGTTGACTGATGAAATAAGATCCTTGCCAAACCAAAGCGCCTTCGGTATGATGTCTCACTGACACACGAATGTCTTGCTGACTGCAAAGGAGCTCACCATGAGTTGAAACCATCAGGGTAAGGTCTTGCTAACCCGGTAAGGTCTCACTGAAAGCTGAAGGAGCTTGAGCCCAGGGGGGAAGAGTGAGCTTGGGGTAAATGAAATGAGCTCGCCATAAGCTCCCACCGACTGTCTATGATATGCCGATAGCTGAAGAGACACCTAATCACATTGGCGAGACACGATTAGTGTCTCACTGATGTGTGATTCAACAGGAGAAGTTTTTGACCACCCGGGAGTCTATGTGTAGTGTGCCCAACCAATCAGAGAAAGCCAAAAGCAAGTCGTGGCAGCTCAACCAGATGAAGAAGATCAACAAAATGATAGGTAGCGGGTATCTGTTCGGAGCTCAGGAGCATTCAAAGTAGCTCAACTGCATAGAGATTCAAAGATCGACATGAGGATCAAAAATGAATGCGGTGGTTGCTGCTAAAGATCTGAGGGCTTCTCCAAGGGTAGTTCTTCACACCAACATGAACAACAAGACACACAGGGTGCAGCATTACCTACTTGAAAAGATCTAGGGATATATTTTTCTGGGACTAATATTTTGTAAGCCCTAAGGGACCGTGATCTTTTATGTATATAAGGCATTTTTTTTCCTTTTTATAAATAGTTCGGATATATGCTCTTCTAAAGTCTGTGACCCTTTTGCAATCCTCTCTCAGACTAGTAGGTTTTTGTAATTCAACTTGGAGCATGTTATATAAAGCTTACCTTGATCACTGTTGATGTTCATATTTCCATCTTGTTCATGCAAAGTGTTGTGCATGTCAGGTTCATGATTAATTTATTTTTGTGAATTTCTTTCATTCCTTCATAGCTTTATCTTGTGTTTCATGCCTTCATTTACAAAAGTATCATTATACAAATTATAAATTGTGTTCACTTAGTCACACATGGATTATGACCTGAGAAAATCTTTCTTTCCTCTCTAGAAAAAGTGTGTGAATCGAACCTATTTGTGAAATGTTAGTACAAGGCTTGCAAAATTTGATGTGTAATCTTATGTTCACCGTTAGTGTTCAAGTGTAAATTAAGTATTTCATTGTTCCTGTCATTTCGGTGCATCACCTTAGTTTAGTTTCAATTTATGTATTCCTTATCCATTTCCCTTAAAAGAATTAGTAGTTTAGGTGACACCAAAGGAAGTTGGCCTTCTCTGGAGGTTGACCTCTATCTACAAGTGACCCATAGCTTTAGAGGTCTTCCCATGTTACAATAAGGTGTTGAAGATCAAGTTTTACAATGGTGCAACTTCAGGTGATAACAATAATGATAGGACACCACTTGATTCAGAAGATTTCCAGTTACCGATGCGAACTTATGTTGTATGAACTCCCTCTCTCAGGATCTCAGCTCATGGAACATCACCGAAGCAAGGTCTGTCTCGGAGATGGGATATTCACTAACCGGCATCTCTGTATTCATCTTGGTTATAGAGTCAAAAAAATTATGGATTTCCTGAGATGAAGTCTTACTTTCAACACTTTCTTGAAACATGTCGCCCTCAAGGGTTTGAGAATCTGCATCCAACTTATCACCATTGATGTCAAGGATATTGGTACATGGTGAACAAGAATTTCCTCTGAACTCATTTGAATGCATGGGGTCAAAGTTAGGAAAGCACTTTCTCAATTCATATTCTTGCACATCATCAACAAGAACATGCCAATCAGCATCAAATTTATCAGTATTAGAATCAAATTCATTTGTGGATGCTAAGCAAGGACTCTCTTCAACCAACACATTTGAGTAAATAGAATCAAAATCAAGAAAATACTCCCTGATCTCATTCTCTTCGTCATATTGAAGAGATTCAACTTCTGAGATAACCTCTTGGTTGCTTCCTTAGCATTCCCCTGCTTCATCCAAATGTACCCCATCATGAATTTCTTCAAGGAACACTTGACTGATCTGCACATCTACTTGAACTTCTTCCCTTAAGATTTCATTTTGGCATTTATGTCCTTGTCTTTGACCATAAGATTCATTGGAAATCTCATCTTGAAGTGTGTTATATGTTTCAATCCGTTCACTACTTAAATTAGCAGAATCATTCTCTTGTGTTAACCCATCAAGGTGTGTTTCTTCCTCATTCACCATCATGAAAGAATCTATGAATGCATTGGTATATCCATTCTCCACTTCTATCAATCCCTCACTAGGTAGAGGAGTTTCACTAGTTGTTGAATCCATCTCGATGCAAGGATCAAGGCCATCAAAAGATAGGGAAGAATTAAACCTCCTCACACAGTTACTCTCATCATGTTGGGTGGACTAATTATCATTTTCATGTGTGCTAGTTGTTTCATCCTCCTCATTAAGAGGATATGTACTCCAAGGATCCTCCATAAGTATTCCTTCACTAGTGATTAGTTGCTTGAAATACAACTCCATCCTTCCTAGGAAGACATGGCAATCCATCTGAGAGTGTTGATTAGTTCGATGTATCCTACATCCACTTGGTCCAACAAGTTCTGATAGTTTCATATCTCCCAGTGCTTCTAACTTCTCCCTTATTTGATTTTGCATACGAGGGGTATCAATCCAACATGAACCATGTTCCTTTATCCATTCCTCATCACCCTAATTCTCATCTTGATCAGAAGAGTTGTTCAAATCGTTGGAAGATATTGTTGATTTCTCTTGATAGCAATCCCGTATTAATATCTCATCTCCTTCAAAGCTATCGTTAGTACTAACATTCTCAACAAAGCTAGATTCTATCTTGAGATTTCCATTATGCCCTAAATTTACATCTGTTTCATGCTTTTTACCAAACAAGTCATCAAAATTATATTCTGGCTCATCAAATGTTTCATCTACAACTTCATTGTGATGTAATGGACTATGCTTTGGAATATGACTGAAAAGAGATGGTATGGTCACAACTTCATTGACAAGTGGGGTACTTAACTCTATGATTGGATTTTGTAGAGATAAGTCCTCCCAGTGGTCTTGTGTGTGATTGACCTGATGTGGGGTGTTGGAAAAAGTGGTGCTTGGAACCTTAGGAAGGTCGTAGCTGCTTGGTGAGACTGATTGCACCTGGGCAGGGATGGTGGGTGAAGTGGCATAAGGCTATAGATGATGGCAGTTTGCAAGCACAAGAGGATTATAACCCTGAGTTTGGTTATCTGAATTTCTAGTGTCACCTCCAATTTGTGCCAATAAGAGAGCTTTGTTCAATGCATCATGCAAGGATGTAGCCTCACCACAATTTTTGACTTTGGTTGCAAATGAGGGGCTTAAACCCCAATAATAATGTTCTATCAGTACATGATCATCAACAACCAAATCTAAAGATTGAACCCTTTGATACATAAACAAAAATCTATCATTAAATTGATAAATGTGTTCTAATGGTATCCTTTTTGTAGTTACAAATTCATGTAATGGGTGTAGTGCATGTGCATGAGGATCAAACTGATCTAAAAATAAGATTTTAACTTCTATCCATGAACAAACAGAATCTAGTGGCAGATTATCATACCATTGCCTTGTTGTACCTTGAAGTGTTTCAACAAATAACTGGCAGATGATATCCTGATGCTGAATCTGGAGAAAAATGAATATACGCCTGCAAGTTTTGACATGTTCAGAAGTGTTTTGCCCAATGTTAGGGAAAAATAAAGGAAGCCTATTATACAGATGACCAGGGATATCATGGACAAGTCCCGGTGTATACAAAGGGCTACCCATTACAGCCGAGTTTTCCAAGATCTAACCCACTCCAACTCACAACAATCCAAAATTGCTCAAGGCGGCCCTCCTTCTAGTGATAGATCTGTTGAAGTGTCTGATGGCACAACAACATGTAAACAGAATATTGATATCTTGTTTCTCCTAAAAGAGAAAGACAACACATTGATATCTTAGCTCCCAAGGTCTTTGTAGTTGGTTCTCAACTATGCTGATGTTGCTCAGTGGTCAATGTAATAGTAATGTTCAAGGGGCCTGCTGGTGTTGAGCTCCTGGATTGTTCTAAGGTCAAACATAAACTTTAAACCTACTCTAACTAGGGCTTTTAAAGAAACAGAAAAAGATAGATCAGAGCTTTTGAACATAAAAGAATGTTAATTTATCCAACTTAACTAGACTCGTTACCTTTTAAGGAATTCCTAAATAAAACTGCAAAAAAAAATTAACTTGTGACTAACACATAGTTTCATTCATTCGCAGTGGTGATTCCAATAACAGATTGCAAGTTACCATTTAAGCAAAACATAAAATAAGACTTCAATCCTTGAAAGTTTCTCAAATCAAATGATTAAACAAAGATAAACAACATTCTGAAACACAATCTGAAGTAGATTTTGATCTAGTTGCTTCTACTATTAGTGAAACAGATAAGCAACATTTACAAATCTCCCACAATCACCAGTGTACAGAAAATCCATGACTCCAACTTGTTTCCATCTATACTAAGAAAACTAGAAAGTTACATTATTGTCTATGCTAAATCTAACTCCTATCTAAGAAGACAAAAGAAGCTCCCATTACAAAGAATCAGGACGCAGCTCTGTCTCCTCAATCCTTCCTCAAACTTCTACCCCTTTTTCTAGGAGGCAAGAATGCCATATATACAGAGTGTACCAAAAAGAATGTGTTGGCCCCTGTCTCAGGGTTTACAAAATATCCTATTCCAGAAAGGTCGGCCCTCAAATATTTTGAGGGTACAACATTAAATCGATGCCTCTATGTCCATCTTCGAATTCTCTTGCAGAGCTGCCTTGAATGCTCTAAAGCATTGTCATTAATACCGATCTGCCTTTCGCAAACAGACCTCATTGCTATCCCTGTGACTTGTGGTTGCTTCTTTCCTTCAGCCTCCTTCTCGCTCTAGACCTCTATGCATGTTGACCATCCCTGGAAGTAGCATAGGGCCTCTCTTTAGATCTGAACATCATCACCCGAGCTGATCCATCGCCCTTTGATCTTAGAATAAGTCCATTTCGTTTGCATTCTAACGATCTTCCTCAGGGGTAGTCAGTCAAAGGGCCAATGGGCCACTCCTTTAGCTTCTTCTGATTGGTGATACGTAGGCCACATAATATTCCCAAGTGCTCAAAGGTTATTCACATAGAATCACATGTCGGTGAGACACCAATCATGTCTCCCCGATGCGATTATTCCTCTCTTAGCAGCTATTGGCGTGACACATGATAGTCGATGAGACTTCATACCGGGGTGCACAAGTTATGTCGATGCCACAAAACCTATTGGCAAGACAGCATTCCCTCGGCAAGACCTCTTAGTGAGCATTTCTTTCCTTGAAGAGCACACCCACATTCGACAAGATATCAGAGGGTCGGAAAGACACTACCCCGAAGTCTCTCCATCTCAGCAAGACCATCGCACTCGGGAAGACATCTCCCCAAGCCCTAATCATCCACTCGGAGCTTCTCCGAGCTCATTCTTATTCCTTGAGCTTAAGCCCCTTCTACTTCAGCAAGACTTCTTCAAGTTGGTGGGACTTCATGGTGATTTTATCTCTCTTGGCAAGATCTTATGCCAAACATCAATCTTTTGCTTGGAGCTCCTATCGGCAAGAGTCCACCCTGTCGGTGAGACCTCATGCCGACCTCTTCTTTTCTACCCGATCTCACCCTATCTTGATGATACTTTTCGCTGAACTCTTTTCTTGTTGGGGAGACCACCACCTATCAGTGAGACCTTTTTCCAAACTCATTTCCTTTCACTAAGACCAACAACCATCGACAAGAGTTTCACCGAAGACACCCTGTTTCACCGATGCCACTTTATTTCGGCAAGAGGTCACCCACATTTATCAAGACATCTTGCCAAAGTAACTTTCCTCTTGGCGAGATCCTTCTGACTACATCTTCATTTCACTG
The DNA here is from genome assembly GCA_007258455.2 of Sequoia sempervirens. NCBI lineage: Eukaryota > Viridiplantae > Streptophyta > Pinopsida > Cupressales > Cupressaceae > Sequoia > Sequoia sempervirens. Next base: position 568,664,193 of record VDFB02271358.1, read on the forward strand.
AGACTCCGATGGATCAGTGAGACCTTACATTGATGTTGCCTCATGTCAGTGAGAATTCCTTCCCTCGCTGAGACATTACACTGAAGTCTCCTCCTTTCGCCGAAAGCCCACTTTACTTCGGCGAGACCTTACTCGTTCGGCAGGAGATCATAGCGAGTGGGACCTTGTTTCCCTGATGACATCCTTTTTTGGTCGGACTTCTTCCATGTCATTGAGACCTTTCACCAAGCGCATTATCTTTTGGCGATCTCATTTCATTTCAGGGAGACAAGCTTCCTTCGCTGAGACCTTTCGCCGAGTGCAAAATTTCTATGGGCCCATACCCTATTTCAGCAAGACTCCACCTTGTTAGCGAGACCTTTCGACAAGCCCCAAATGTTACACTGAAGGGAGAATCCCCTTTCGGCGAGACTTTTCTCTTTCGACCAGACCTCATGCCGAACACAAATCCTCTGCTCGATGCCACTCCATTTCAGCAAGAGTTCACCCTGCCGGTGAGACACCTTACCGACGCTAACCATTGTCGCCAAGACCCCCTTCGATCGGTGAGACATTACACCAACCAAGCCTTCCTTTCACCGAACCGAGAGCACCTCGGGGAGACCCTAGCATGTCGGCCAGACTTCTCAATGATGTAAACCCCCTTTAGGTTTCAAATGAACAGAGCCAAGCCACCAGTCGGCAAGACATTTGAAAGGTCTTAGGGACTTTCTCTTGAGGAGTTTTATGTTGAATGTGATTGAGGCCTGCCTTCAGTTGACTTCCCTAAGAGATATCCTCAGATGAGTGATTCAATCCTACAAAAAAAATGCCTCCATTAGTCCTCAAAGCATATAAAATACACTTATTGTTTACGAATATTTCATTCAATTCTTAGCAAGAAGAAAACCAACTCTGGCGGAGGAAAAAACAAATCTGAACCAGAGACAACACCCAAAAAAGATAGAAAAATGACAAGAAAGAGAAGAAGAAAGAGGAGAAAAATACCCCACAAAAAAACAAAAGGAATAAAAGCAAAAGAACAAGACACACAGAACCGGGATCGAAACAAAACCTGAACCTGAAACTTTTGAAAGTTTTAGGATTTGGTTCCAGTTCCATTTTCGGGTCCGCCAGAACAACATGAAAAGACCCAAGGAAGAGGGGAAACCCCCAAGACATGGGACACAAAATGGAAAGGAAAATGACCAACCATAGAAAGAGACCAAGGGAAACGCGAAGTCGGGGTCGGGTTGGAACATGGATCGGAAACCTCAAAGATTTCAATGTTCCAATTTAAGTCCAGACCCGGATCCAACAAAACAAAAGACACTAAAATAAAGGGACTATCGAAACTGGAACCAGGAATGGCGCAAAACTAGAAAATTTTGGATGCAATTCCAAGCTCGATATTGGTCCTGGTTCCACATCTAATAGAACAAAAGGAAAAAAGCCTAAGGCAGAAAACCAAAGGCCAAAGGAAAAGAAAAGAACAAGGGGGACCCATTTTGTTCCACAACAAACTGGGGTGGTTATGTAAGGCATAACACAAGTCTGTTTTTGTATTGATGATTCCATTATGGTTCTTGAAAATAGAAGTATCTTTCCTTGCTCTCTAGATTTGGGGTTCTAGTGTTGCTTCATCAAAGTTCTTCTAGTGATTCATTGCAGTAGTTCATCTCATTAAGAGGGGGTTTTTCCCATTGGGTTTTCTCTCTCTTTGCATTTGTAAATGGATACCTGATCTATCCTTTGTTTCCTAGACCCATCTCACATCATTTGCATAATAATCTACTTCTCCCTAAGTTGCACTTATGGGAGGGTGTTGGTGTAATTAATTATTTAACTACACTTTACATAAGTTTACTTAGGAATTATTTAATTCCTAGGTTATAGGTTCTCATCCTTATCTTGATGAGCTATCTTTTTGCTCAAGATAAGATTAGGTTGATGCATCTTTGCTTTTATAAAGCAAATTATCTCTTGTAATTATTGTACTTTTAATATATCAATTTGCACATCTTCATGCAATCTTTCTACTTTTTTGTTTTTCTTTTTGTGGAAGGTTATTTTCTGGTTTGCATTTTAGATCTTGGTTTCTAACAATTTATTGCATCTTTTTTAGGATAATCCTGACACCAATCAATAACCAATCATAATTTAGGTGTTCTTGGCTTGTGTGGCCTAGATTTAGTGTCTAGGACTCATTCACCACCTTGGACAAATGAGTCCCACCTAGGTCTTTTTGGCCATGATGAAGGTTTCACACATTTCTAATAATTTTCCATTTTTGGTCCCATACATTATGTGTGATGGGACTCATTTTCCACCTTGGACAAATGAGTCCCGTGTGACCAAAATTCAAATTTAAATCAAAATTCTAGTGGGAATTGATCAATTTAATTCAATATTTTGGTGGATGTCGGCCTTTGATATTTAAATAATAGTCAATTAGGTGTCAATTCCTATAAAAGCAAGCTTCCAAGTCATTTTTTCACAATCCAAGCATATCACTAAGTCATCTTCAAGAGAACATTCAAGAGTCAAGTGTTGAGAATCATTCACAAGAGAATTCAAGTTTCAAGAACAAGTAAAGTTGAAGCATTCGAGCAACATTAAATTATTTTTTCAGATCTTCAAGCTCACTTTCAATCAATATCTATCATTTTCAAGGGTTGATCATGGATTCCTATGGTGAATCATGATGGATTCTAGGTTGGGGAGATGTAACTAGCCATCAAGTGAAGCCTAAAGACTTGTTTGCTAAGTGATTCCATCTTCCATTATCATTCTACATTCAGCCTAAGGAATGTACATGCATCGTTAGGGCTCATTAGGGGTGATTAGAGATCACCACAAGTGAGTCATTCATCTTTACATTTTCATTCTTGCACATTAGAATAAGATTGCATCATGTTTTAGATTTTGTAGTCTTTGACACATTTAAGGCTAGGGTTTTCATACACATTTTATTATTTCTATTAAGGTTTAATTACCAAACTAGGGGTTTGATCGAGACAAACCCCCCATTAGCAAATCAAATTGAATTATGTTTTGCAAGAATTTTTCATAGATTTGGATCTGAAACTCAAACTAGAAGGAAAGGGCAGGTATTGAAGTACAAATCAGAGCTTTCAAATTATAGAAAAGTGGAATGAGACTGATTCACCAACAGTGGTGTATGATTCCCACTATAATTTTTTTCTAGATTTGTTTGAAGATTCTGATACCCTTTTTCCTAAAATAGACTCTCGAGTAGAAACCCTTATCTGGGACTGATTCACCTAGATTGGTGAATGAGTCCCAATTGGTCAAAACTTCAAATTTTATAGAATTTCAGAGTTGTTTCTAGTTACTTCAAGGTTTCTAGGTGCACACTTTCAATTTCATATCTTTCTGTTACATTTTGTTCACTTTCTTAGGTCATTTAGAGTTAGTTTTCATTTCACACTGTGTTTTCCATTTCATTGTATTTTCCAAGTTTACACTTGGTGGTGAACCCCTCATTAGATATCATTCATCCCCTAGGATAGCCCTTTGCCAGATATCAATCTCCTTTGCATTGAAATCTCAAGGGTTTTTTCTTGAGTGAAGAGTAAGGAAATTGCCTCTCTCCTTTTAGGTCCAAAACCCTAGAAGCGAAAGAGAGACCACAATTTTCATCTTTTCAGGAAGAAAAGAGGATATTTATTTCCACATTGGTGGTTGTAATATGGGCCTTCCACCCTCAATATCTATTTTTTCCTCTTCTTTTTCTAAAGTGTTTGCGGCATTTCTCCTCTAGGTTGGTGTTTCTTTTGCTACAAAGGTGAAGCTTCTCAAAATACTAATTATATTGGTTTGTTCTCCATTAATGAGTTTAAAGTTTGGTTGAGTGATAGCACCTTCAAGATCTAGTTGTTCAATGGGAGCAATCAGTCTCCAAATAGTCATGTGTGGTTCAAATTTTGAATTTATCTTGCTTAAGTGAATTTATTTTACCACAAACACTTGTCTTGATAATGTTTTCAAACTAAATGTCTATGTCATAAACATCATAAATTTCACAATGTCCATTTTGTGAAAATCATGAGGTTGAAGACATGGTTGCTTATGTTAACTTTGGAAAATATGGATTGAGATATAAGTCAAGATATTGAGAAATCTCTAAGGATAGAAACCCTTAAGACAATCATTAATATCAAGGCTTTTCAAAAGGTATCCATATTTAGACCAAAGGGTTCAAAATTTTGAGGAAGATAGTGAATTTTTTTTATAGCATTTTGGAACCAAGCAATGTATTAAACTGACTCACAATCATTTACAATCCTAGGTTGAAATGGCCATACCTATTGAGTCTCAACTCGGATTTCTCCAAACACTAAGACATTGTGAACGGTTATAGATTTGGCAACACTAGCTCCCCTCCATGACACACACTTCTCAAGACCACCAAATCTCAAAATCTTGAAGATCCTAAGAATTTTTTTTTTTCAACAATGAATAGTACAAATGTGGGGCGGCTTCAGAACAACCATTCTTGCACCAACAAGCATTAAGGATTTTGGGTAACTAAACAATTTGGTCCTTAGTAACAAACTAAGAACACCCACTCACATACACACCTACTTTGCCACTTAAGGCTCTTACTATCATTCCAGGATAGAAGGCATGGTACTAGATGCAGTATGTTATACAGTCCAGGATAGAAGGTAATTTCTCACTATTTCCCAACCTTTAATATAGCCTTCTGGTAAATATGCTTGCAAGAACTTTCCTATGAGTTTCCCATTGTGGGGTGTGTGTCATAGTGACACAAATCATAAAGGTGTACTTAAGTATTTCTCTTCATCCAAGATCACATGAAGCACAAGGGGATTGGATACATACTATAAGTGCACACAAACAGCGAAGTACACTTGGAGTGTTTCTCTTCACCCAAGATTTCACGAAGCATAAGGGGATTGGATACACACCACAAGTGTGTCATAAAAAATAAAACACTCATTCATTTTATCCTGTAAAGCTAAGATGAATTCATTTTATGCACCAAACAAAATGTTAAGTTTCCTTGTTCAATTTTAAACCCAAAAGACAATGATGAAATGAGGGTTCAATTTTAGTCCCATTTGAGTGCTCATTTTAAACCCAAATTAAATTTAGTGAGGTCCTAAAGAATAAAATGAGAAAACATCAAAAATTGTGTTATAATTGCCCCAAAGCATCAAACACTTGTTACAATCATAAGTTTGTGTTGTCCACCTATAAAACCCTGTTAGTGTAAAAACCAAAACAACATTAGAAGTATGTTAGCAATTTGATGAATCAAAAAAATTAAAACACATGCTAAAAAATGATCATTAAATTTCTTACCAGATTTGGGCGTCATTGTTCATGATAGCATTTCTCTGGTGAATTTGGGCGTCGCTCTATAGAGAAAATAGTGAGCACGATAGTGTCGCCATTTGGTCAAGCCTCACTGTTTAAAAATCTTCAATACCTCTAGAAAGTATTAGCATTGGCATTTGTTTAATTAGCATCAGTGTATTTAATAGGCATCGGTATTTTAGATGAAAACAACATTGCTATATGGCGATGCCCTGCAAAGTCATCATTGAAATTGTGTTAGGCATTGTTGTTTCCTATAAAAATTAAAATGAATAGAATTTGAGATAGAAATTGATTAAATTTGATCATTTTTTCCCTACTTCTAGCACTAGAATGTGACCAAGGATATTAGTATGGGACAATTACGCTTGATCCATAAAGAATCAAAGCATAATGAAGCCACTAATACTCAATCTAAATAGGATCAATTGAATTGAAGTTAAACTAAACATTCATCAAAGAAAAGAATTCTAAGTTATGAAAAAATTAAAAATGTCTACTCTAACCCATCTGAAACTTATCCCATTTTGGGAGTGGTGTTGGGTTGATGTGGAACAGTGACCCTTTCCAAATCCCATTATCAGTGAGCTTGTTTCAATCGATTCTATTGAAAAGAATCAATGAAACGATTGTGAGATGTGAATGAAAACATGACTTATGCTAAAATGATTCAGATATGCAATTGCTAAGCTAATCTAAATAAAATTTAAACTAAAGAGATTCAAACACTAATTATCTAATTAGCTAAATGGATGCATTATGGAAGCCATTAATGGAATCTAAGCTATCATGCAACTAATTTAAACTAAAATACACTAAATGTGTGTACAATATGAGTGTGAGTGTAAGTGATTTCAATAGCATAAGTTTGCTCTAAAAGATGGATCCATTTGTCTCCAAATAGTGACGTATTTATAGGAAAGAAAATGAGAAATGAAGGTTTAAGATCAAAAATGTTAATCTGATGCACAAGCATCCAGTGGTGTAAGGGCAATCTTGCATCACCCAAAAATAGTTAAATTTCAAGTTTCTTGGTTTTTATATGTTTTTACATTTTTGGCTACCCTTTTCGTCATAATGAAATTCTCAATGTACGGTTTTTATTTTCTATTCTTGGGTTGAAAGATATTGCAGTTTTAGTTTCTCAGATTTGCACCTGAAAATCTTCTAAGTTAGATTTGAGGCACTTAGAGTTCCTAGAATATCCCCAAAACTTTCCAAAATTGTCATAGCTGATTTTGAGTGCATTACTGACTTCGAGACCTTTCCAATGGTTCAAATGGTTCATGAATCGGAGTCCTGGATCAAAAGTTATGGCCCTGGAAAGTTGGCACACTTTCTAGAAGATACAATTGCAAATGTTCTTTCGAAATTTGAACTTCAAGTTGTAATTTTTTGGCGCCAAACCACCTAACTCAAATTTGAATGTTTTTTTGGCTCCAAAATAAATAGGAGCTCTATTTATGGGCGGGTTTCTAATTTTTGGGTAACTTTTTGGGGACAAGCTCGCATATTGCGAAAGGGTGATTCTGTAGCTTTCTGTAACTTGCATGTGTTGTAGAACTTGGGGATTTGAGATCCTCTGCATGTAAGAAGCTCCATTTTCTAAATAATAAAATTATTTTTCTTATTTTTGGGTTATTTTCTAAGTCTCGGCTGTGCCCTCATCAAGTGGTATCAGAGCGGGTTTCTTGAGGGTGTGGACAGATCGTCGATCATGAGGCAGTTCACACTAGGACCATGGTTATGGGTCAAGGTTAAGAAAGATGCCTCCAAGCATTATTCCTGGTGGCGGAAGTTTATGGTCGAAAAGCAGAAATGCCGGGTGGAAGAGATGCAATCGGAAGCCTCCAAAGACGCATTGATGCGCTATAAGAGCGCTTGAGAAGAGGGTTAAACTCTAAGGGAGTGGAAAAGCGGAGGATGAAGGAGAGGAAGAAGGTTCAAATGTAGAAGAGGGAAGAAGAAGCAATTGATCAAGAAATAAATGTTTAATAAGGGCTATTTCAAGATCGAAAAGACCTTAGTAGAAGTCCCTGCTATTCGAAGTTTGAAATCCCGTAAGAGTTGATCGATTGATCAACGAGCTAGAAAGAATATTTTGAGTATGAGGAAATAGAGGACCCAAATCGGGTTAAGTTTGCGAAAATGAAGCTGAAGGGCCATGCCATTATTTGGTGGAAAGAGGTCCAGTTGGAAAGAAACCAAAGAGGAAAAAGAAATATCACCAGATGGGATCGCATGGTAGAGAAACTGAAGAAGCAGTTCATACCAGTGGACTACGAGTTAGATCTATTGAAGAAATTGCAAGGGTTCAAGCAAGGAAGCAGATCTATGAAAGAATATACTAAATATTTTCATAAGATAATCATCAAAATGGGCCACACAAAGGACAATAAGGAGAAGGTAGCCCGATATCTTAATGGGTTATGACCAAGCATTCAAGAGGAGTTAAGCCTAATCATAATGACCACCATTGAGGATGTGTATCAGTTTGCTCTAAAGGTGGAAGAGAAGCTGAACAAAATATTTGATGGCAAGTAAAAAGGACGAGGAGGTCAAAGTGGAAGGCAAATGGAAGACCTCGTGAGTCGGAATGATGATGAAAAGAAATGAAGATGGGTACCGGCAAAAGAAATGACAACTTTCACCGCCCCTGCCGATCAAAACAAGCAGGATCAAAGAGGAAGAGGACGCAGGGAGATATGGACAAGGATCTAGGAATAGGTGGTTTCTTTTAAAGGAAACATGTTTCCAAAGGTGAAGAAGGAATCGAGCTCTACGAATGTCCACATACCACCCGCTGAAGGGCGACAAAAAGGTCGTAAGGTCATGGAAGCTGGTTGCGCATGCATAAGGAGGTCTAACCTAAAACATTCAAAATGACAATCGGTGTTGGAGAAGCTTATGATTAGGAGAGCCCCGATCACCGAGGAAAAGAAACTAGAAATGAGGGAAGAATCTATTTCACGTATGCAAGTGTGGAAGGGAAAATATTGTGATGTCATTATTGATTTTGGAGACCGATAACTGGGTGTCGTAATAGATATTCACAAAGTTGAAGCTGAAGAGGGAAAGGCACCCGCATCCGTATCAAATTGCCTAGTTGCAAAAAGACCACAAAGTCTTGGTCAATGAGCAGTGCCCAGTAAAGTTCAAGATCGGGAGCTACCATGATGAGGTACTCTGTGATATCATCCCCATGGATGCATGTCACATGTTATTGGGGAGGTTGTGGCAGTTCGATAGGCGAGTTATACATGATGGCCATGCAAACACTTATTCCTTGACAAAGGATGGGGTTCATCACGTTGAAACCCCAAAGGAGACCGAAGAAAAGGTATGAAAGTTGTGAAATCTTGTTATGTGTGATGTAGAAGAAAAAAATTTGTGCTGGGTATGAAGCATGAGCTGTGTGTTATGTACTGATTCCTAGAGGAGTAAGGAGGATAGTGAGAAGGTTCCGTAAGAAGTTTCTATGGATGTTGGATGAGTTTCGTGGATATTGTTTCTGATAATGTACTTGAGGGTTTACCACCAATAAGGAAGATCAGTCATCAGATTGACTTGATTCTTGGAGCCAATTTGCCAAATAAGGCAGCTCATAGAATGACTCCAGCAAAAAATGAGGAGTTGAAGAGACAAGTTCAAGAGTTGTTGAGAAAGGGTTTGATACGGGAGAGTTTGAGTCCATGTGTAGTACCTGCAGTACTAGCACCAAAGAATGATGGGGAGGAGGGATGTACGCATTCCTCGGTTACAAAGAAGATAACAATCAAGTACGCATTTCCCCCGCCAACATGGATGACCTCGATGTAATCGCTTTGAGTGGAGTCAAGCATTTCACAAAGATTGATCTAAAAGAGTGGATATCAAGCAAGATCTTAGATTCTCGAGAGGGAGATGAATGGAAGATTACTTTCTAAGACCAAAGAGGGTCTCGCATTTATGGTTGAATAAGTATTTTACAACTAATGCACCGAAAGTACATTCATGCCTATGAACGCAGGTACTAAAAAAATTTCTAGGAAAGTTTTTTTATTGTATTTAGATGATATTTTGATTTTCAAAAAAGACAATTGACGAGTAATTAAATGGCTATTCAGAGAGTCTTTGAGAAGTTAAGAGAAGAGAAACTATTGATTAATCTGAAGAAGTGCAGTTTTGTGAAGAGGGAGTTAGTGTACTTGGGGTTTGTTGTCTCAGCAGAAGGTCTCAAGATAGACCCAAAAAAGGTGAAGGCTATTCTACAATGGCCTACCCCAAGAACTGCTACTGAGGTGAGATCTTCCCATGGTTTGGTTAGTTTTAAAGAAATTTCATTAGAAACTTTAGTAGTAATTGTGGACCCCTGACTGAAACAATGAGAGGGGATAGAAAAGAATTCAAGTGGAGCACTGGAGCGGCAAAGAGTTTTGAACTGTTGAAGCAGAAGGTAACAGAGAAACCTGTTCTAACCCTCCCAGATTTCAACAAGGTGTTTTAGGTGGATTGTGATGCCAGTGGTTGTGCCATTGGAGCAGTGTTGAGCCAAGAAGGTAAGCGCATTGCCTATTTTAGTGAAAATTTAAATGATGCCAAGAGAAAGTATTTTATATATGATCAAGAATTTTATGCAATAGTTCAAACATTAAAGAAATGGAGACATTATTTGTTTCCGAAGGAATTTGTTCTATATACTGATCATCAGGCCTTGCAGTACCTAAATAGTCAAGAAAAATTAAATCAGAGGCATATGAAATGGGTAGAGTTTTTACAGAGTTATACCTTTGTTTTGAAATATAGGAGTGGGAAGTAAAATAGGGTTGCAGATGCCTTAAGTAGGAGGCATACATTTATGACAAAGATGCAAATTGAAATGGTTGGGTTCAATGAACTTAAGACACTGTACGCAGAAGATCTTGATTTTGCAGAGGCTTGGAAAGCTTGCAAGGAACTTGTTACAGTGGACAGGACAAGGTGGCTGGATTTGATAATCCAGGATGGCATGTTATTTAAGGGAAGTCAATTGTGTATCCCAAGGAGTTCCATGAGGGAGAACTTGATAAAGGAGAAGCATAGTGGAGGAATGGCAAGACTTTTTGGTCAGGATAAGACCATTGCCATTATCAGTGAGCATTATTATTGGTGTCAGTTGTCACAGGATGTGAAGAAGTTTGTACAAAGCTACAGGGTATGTCAGATGGCTAAAGGAGTGAGCCAGAATACAGGCTTATATTAGCCCTTACATGTACCAGAGAGGCCATGGGAGGATATAAGTATGGACTTTGTTCTTGGTTTTCCAAGGGCACAATGAGGGAATGATTTAGTCTTTGTGGTGGTTGATAGGTTTTTGAAGATGGCACATTTCATTCCATGTCAGAAGACCCACGATACAGTCCACATTGTTGACTTGTTCTTCAAAGAGGTGGTGAGGCTATATGGTCTACCAAAGAGTATTGTTTTAGATCGTAACACCAAATTTGTGGGGTACTTTTGGAGGACCTTGTGGAAGAAGCTGAAGACAGAGTTGAAGTTTAGTTCTGCACACCATCCACAAATAGATGGGCAGACAGAGGTTATTAACAGGAGTCTGAGTAACCTATTGAGATGTTTGGTAGGAGATAAACCCAAGGGATGGGACTTGATCTTACCTCAGGCAGAATTTTCTTACAACAATTCTGTCAACAAAAGCACTGGTATATCACCATTCCATATTGTGTATGGAGGTAGCCCTAGAATAGCTCCAGAATTAAGGAAGATGGACCAAGAGAAGAAAATAAGTGCTTAAGCCAAATATTTTGCAGAGAACATCAAAAATATACATGAGAAGGTACAAGAACACATTAATAAGATGAATATGCAATATAAGGCTAAGGCAGATCAGAAAAGGAGGAATAAGGAGTTTCAAACTGGCGATGAAGTAATAGTCCACTTTAGGAAAGAAAGGTTTCCTATGGGAACCTATAAGAAATTGAAGATAAAAAAATTCGGTCCCTGTAAGATTTTGAAGAAGCATGATTCAGGGAATGCATATAAGGTAGAGTTTCCTGATGGAATCAACATTTCCCCTGTGTTCAACATTTCAGATTTGATAGAGTATCATGAAAGTGGAACGGAGGAAGCACCAGCAATAGGGCAGTATGGCATTCCAGCACCTACTTCAGAAAGGGAGGAGATTGAAGCAATCTTGGATAGTCGTGTGGGAAGGAGTTCCAGAAATAGGTAGTATGAAGAATATTTGGTGAAATGGAGAGGAAGGCCTATGGAATATTCATCCTGGCTATCTAAGGCAGTGATTGACAGGTTGGGTTTTCCTCAACCATTTGAGACGTGATAGGTCACTTCTGAAATTACCCTGAGTGTCTAATGCAGGAGCATCTAGTGGTGTAAGGGCAATCTTGCATCACCCAAAAATAGTTAAATTTCAAGTTTCTTAGTTTTTACATTTTTTTACATTTTTGGATACCCTTTTCATCATAATGAAATTCCCAATTTATGGTTTTTATTTTCTATTCCTGGGTTGAAAGATATTGCAGTTTTAGTTTCCCATATTCGCACCTAAAAATCTTTCGAGTTAGATTTGAGGCACTTAGAGTTTCTAGAATGGCCCTGAAACTTTCTAAAATTTGCATAGCAAATATTGAGTGCGTTATTGACTTCGAGACCTGTCCAATGGTTCAAACGGTTCGCAAATTGGAGTCCCGGATCAAAAGTTATGGCCCCAGGAAGTTGGCGCACTTTCTAGAAGATACAATTGTAAATGTTCTTTTGAAATTTGAACTTCAAGTTGTAATTTTTCAGCGCCAAACTTCCTAAACTTAAATTTGAATGTTGTTTTGGCTCTAAACTAAAGAGGAGCTCTATTTATGGGCGGGTTTCTAATTTTTGGGTTACTTTTTTGGGACAAGCTCGCATATTGCGAAAGGGTGACTCTGTAGCTTTCTGTAACTTGCATGTGTTGTAGAACTTGGGGATTTGATGCAGGAGCATCCAATAGTGTAAAGGCAATCTTGCATCACCCAAAAATAGTTAAATTTCAAGTTTCTCAGTTTTTAGAATTTTTTACATTTTTGGATACCCTTTTCGTCATAATGAAATTCTCAATTTATGATTTTTTTTCTATTCCTAGGTTGAAAGATATTACAGTTTTCATTTCCTAGATTTACACCTAAAAATATTTTGAGTTTGATTTAAGGCACTTATAGTTCTTGGTTCAGCCCCAAAACTTTCCAAAATTGGCATAGCAAATTTTGAGCAGGTTATTGACTTCGAGACCTTTCCAACGGTTCAAACGGTTTGCGAATCAGAGTCCCGGATCAAAAATTATGGCCTTGGAAAGTTGGCACACTTTCTAGAAGATACAATTGCAAATGTTGTTTTAAAATTTGAACTTCAAGTTGTAATTTTTCAACGCCAAACTGCCTAAACTCAAATTTGAATGTTGTTTTGGCTCCAAACTAAAGAGGAGCTCTATTTATGGGCGGGTTTCTAATTTTTGGATAACTTTTTGGGGACAAGCTCGCATATTGCGAAAGGGTGATTCTGTAGCTTTCTATAACTTGCATGTGTTGTAGAACTTGGGGATTTGAGATCCTTTACATATAAAAATCTCCATTTTATGAATAATAAAATTATTCTCTTGTTTGTGGGTTATTTTCTAAGTCTCGGGCTGCACCATCATCAAGTGGTATCAGAGTGGGTTTTCTTGAGCATGTTGACAGATCGCCGATCATGAGGCAGATCGCACTAGGACCATGGTTGTGGGTCGAGGTCAAGAAAGATGCCTCCAAAAGTGATGCCTGGTAGGTGTGGTGGTGCCAAAGGTGGTCGAGGCGGCAAAAATACTAGTGGAAGAGATGCACTGGCAGCCCTCCAAAGACAGGTTGATGCGTTACAAAAGTAGTTGAGAAGAGGGTTAAACCTAAGGGAGGAAAGTGAGGATGAAGGAGAGGAAGAAGGTTCAAATGTAGAAGAGGAAGAAGAAGCAATTGATCAAGACCAAATGTGGCTCATAAGGGCCATTTTGAAGATCAGAAAAAAAACCCAGAGCAGAAGTCCCTAGTTATTCCGGAAGTTTGAA
>VDFB02271358.1:568677700-568726801 GCA_007258455.2 Sequoia sempervirens
AGAAATGTGAAGATGTGGGTACCAGCCGAAGCAAAAGAAATGACAACTTCTACCGCCCTCATGATCAAAACAGTGGTGATCAAAGAGGAAGAGGACGAGGGAGATATGGACAAGGATATAGAACAGGTGGTTTCAAAGGAACATGTTTCCAGTGTGGTGAAGAAGGGAATCGAGCCTATGAATGTCCACAACACCAAGGAAGGGCAAACAAAAGGCCAGAAGGTCATGGAAGGGTTGCGCATGCAGATAAGGAGGCCCAATCTAAACATTCAAATGACGCTAAAAGGGGAGAAGCCCTAGTGATTAGGAGAGCCCTGATCACTGAGGAAAAGGAACTAGAACAGAGGAAGAATCTATTTCACAGAAGGTGCAAGTGTGAAGGAAAATATTGTGATGTCATTATTGTGATTAGGAGCACCAATAATCTGGTGTCGAAGAGATGGTCAAGCCATATCAGATTGCCTAGTTGCAAAAAGACCACAAATTTTTGGTCAATGAGTAGTGCCTAGTAAAGTTCAAGATCGGGAGCTACCATGATGAGGTACTCTGTGATATCATCCCCATGGATGCATGTCACATGTTGTTGGGGAGGCCGTGGCAATTCGATAGGTGAGCTATGCATGATGGCCATGCAAACACTTATTCCTTGACAAAGGATGAGGTTCATCACAAGTTGAAACCCCTAAAGGAGACCGAAGAAAAGGTATGCAGTAGTGCTAGAATTTGTTATGTAGATGGAAGAAAAATTTTGGAAGGTATGAAGCATGAGCGTGTGTGTTATGCATTGATTCCTAGAGTGAGTAAGGAGGATAGTGAGAAGGTTCCAGAAGAAGTTTCTAGGATGTTGGATGAGTTTTAGGATATTGTTTCTAATAATGTACTTGAGGGTTTACCACCAATAAGGAAGATCAGTCATCAGATTGACTTGATTCTTGGAGCCAATTTGCCAAATAAGGTAGCTCATAGAATGACTAGTAGAAAATGAGGAGTTGAAAAGACAAGTTCAAGAGTTGTTTAGAAAGGGTTTGATATGGGAGAGTTTGAGTCCATGTGTAGTACCTGCAGTACTAGCACCAAAGAATGATGGGGAGTGGAGGATGTGTACAGATTCCTGAGCCATAAAGAAGATAACAATCAAGTACAGATTTCCCCTGCCAATGATGGATGACCTAATGGACTATTTGAGTGGAGCTCAGTACTTCACAAAGATTGATCTAAAGAGTGGATATCACAAGATCTAGATTCGAGAGGGAGATGAATGGAAGATTACTTTCAAGACCAAAGAGGGCCTGTACGAGTGGTTAGTCATGTTTTTTGGGCTAACCAATGCACCGAGCACATTCATGCGGCTCATGAACGAGGTACTAAAAAAATTTCTAGGAAGTTTTGTTATTGTGTATTTAGATGATATTTTTATTTTCAAAAAGACGTTGGATGAGTATCTAATGCATATTCAGAGAGTCTTTGAGAAGTTAAGAGAAGAGAAACTATTGATTAATCTGAAGAAGTGCAGTTTTGTGAAGAGGGAGTTAGTGTACTTGGGGTTTGTTGTCTCAGCAGAAGGTCTCAAGATAGACCCAAAAAAGGTGAAGGCTATTCTACAATGGCCTACCCCAAGAACTGCTACTGAGGTGAGATCTTCCCATGGTTTGGTTAGTTTTAAAGAAATTTCATTAGAAACTTTAGTAGTAATTGTGGACCCCTGACTGAAACAATGAGAGGGGATAGAAAAGAATTCAAGTGGAGCACTGGAGCGGCAAAGAGTTTTGAACTGTTGAAGCAGAAGGTAACAGAGAAACCTGTTCTAACCCTCCCAGATTTCAACAAGGTGTTTTAGGTGGATTGTGATGCCAGTGGTTGTGCCATTGGAGCAGTGTTGAGCCAAGAAGGTAAGCGCATTGCCTATTTTAGTGAAAATTTAAATGATGCCAAGAGAAAGTATTTTATATATGATCAAGAATTTTATGCAATAGTTCAAACATTAAAGAAATGGAGACATTATTTGTTTCCGAAGGAATTTGTTCTATATACTGATCATCAGGCCTTGCAGTACCTAAATAGTCAAGAAAAATTAAATCAGAGGCATATGAAATGGGTAGAGTTTTTACAGAGTTATACCTTTGTTTTGAAATATAGGAGTGGGAAGTAAAATAGGGTTGCAGATGCCTTAAGTAGGAGGCATACATTTATGACAAAGATGCAAATTGAAATGGTTGGGTTCAATGAACTTAAGACACTGTACGCAGAAGATCTTGATTTTGCAGAGGCTTGGAAAGCTTGCAAGGAACTTGTTACAGTGGACAGGACAAGGTGGCTGGATTTGATAATCCAGGATGGCATGTTATTTAAGGGAAGTCAATTGTGTATCCCAAGGAGTTCCATGAGGGAGAACCTGATAAAGGAGAAGCATAGTGGAGGAATGGCAAGACTTTTTGGTCAGGATAAGACCATTGCCATTATCAGTGAGCATTTTTATTGGTGTCAGTTGTCACAGGATGTGAAGAAGTTTGTACAAAGCTACAGGGTATGTCAGATGGCTAAAGGAGTGAGCCAGAATACAGGCTTATATTAGCCCTTACATGTACCAGAGAGGCCATGGGAGGATATAAGTATGGACTTTGTTCTTGGTTTTCCAAGGGCACAATGAGGGAATGATTTAGTCTTTGTGGTGGTTGATAGGTTTTTGAAGATGGCACATTTCATTCCATGTCAGAAGACCCATGATACAGTCCACATTGTTGACTTGTTCTTCAAAGAGGTGGTGAGGCTATATGGTCTACCAAAGAGTATTGTTTTAGATCGTAACACCAAATTTGTGGGGTACTTTTGGAGGACCTTGTGGAAGAAGCTGAAGACAGAGTTGAAGTTCAGTTCTGCACACCATCCACAAATAGATGGGCAGACAGAGGTTATTAACAGGAGTCTGAGTAACCTATTGAGATGTTTGGTAGGAGATAAACCCAAGGGATGGGACTTGATCTTACCTCAGGCAGAATTTTCTTACAACAATTCTGTCAACAAAAGCACTGGTATATCACCATTCCATATTGTGTATGGAGGTAGCCCCAGAATAGCTCCAGAATTAAGGAAGATGGACCAAGAGAAGAAAATAAGTGCTTAAGCCAAATATTTTGCAGAGAACATCAAAAATATACATGAGAAGGTACAAGAACACATTAATAAGATGAATATGCAATATAAGGCTAAGGCATATCAGAAAAGGAGGAATAAGGAGTTTCAAACTGGCGATGAAGTAATAGTCCACTTTAGGAAAGAAAGGTTTCCCGTGGGAACCTATAAGAAATTGAAGATAAAAAAATTCGGTCCCTGTAAGATTTTGAAGAAGCATGATTCAGGGAATGCATATAAGGTAGAGTTTCCTGATGGAATCAACATTTCCCCTGTGTTCAACATTTCAGATTTGATAGAGTATCATGAAAGTGGAACGGAGGAAGCACCAGCAATAGGGCAGTATGGCATTCCAGCACCTACTTCAGAAAGGGAGGAGATTGAAGCAATCTTGGATAGTCGTGTGGGAAGGAGTTCCAGAAATAGGTAGTATGAAGAATATTTGGTGAAATGGAGAGGAAGGCCTATGGAATATTCATCCTGGCTATCTAAGGCAGTGATTGATAGGTTGGGTTTTCCTCAACCATCTGAGACATGATAGGTCACTTCTGAAATTACCCTGAGTGTCTAATGCAGGAGCATCTAGTGGTGTAAGGGCAATCTTGCATCACCCAAAAATAGTTAAATTTCAATTTTCTTAGTTTGTACATATTTTTACATTTTTGGATACCCTTTTCGTCATAATGAAATTCTCAATTTACGGTTTTTATTTTCTATTCCTGGGTTGAAAGATATTGCAGTTTTAGTTTCCCATATTTGCACCTGAAAATCTTTCAAGTTAGATTTGAGGCACTTAGAGTTTCTCGAATGGCCCTGAAACTTTCTAAAATTGGCATAGAAAATATTGAGCGCGTTATTGACTTCGAGACCTGTCCAATGGTTCAAACGGTTCGCAAATTGGAGTCCCGGATCAAAAGTTATGGCCCCAAGAAGTTGGCGCACTTTCTAGAAGATACAATTGTAAATGTTCTTTTGAAATTTGAACTTCAAGTTGTAATTTTTTAGCGCCAAACTTCCTAAACTCAAATTTGAATGTTGTTTTGGCTCTAAACTAAAGAGGAGCTCTATTTATGGGCGGGTTTCTAATTTTTGGGTTACTTTTTTGGGACAAGCTCGCATATTGCGAAAGGGTGACTCTGTAGCTTTCTGTAACTTGCATGTGTTGTAGAACTTGGGGATTTGATGCAGGAGCATCCAATAGTGTAAAGGCAATCTTGCATCACCCAAAAATAGTTAAATTTCAAGTTTCTCAGTTTTTAGAATTTTTTACATTTTTGGATACCCTTTTCGTCATAATGAAATTCTCAATTTACGATTTTTTTTCTATTCCTAGGTTGAAAGATATTACAGTTTTCATTTCCTAGATTTACACCTAAAAATCTTTTGAGTTTGATTTAAGGCACTTATAGTTCCTGGTTCAGCCCCAAAACTTTCCAAAATTGGCATAGAAAATTTTGAGCACGTTATTGACTTCGAGACCTTTCCAACGGTTCAAACGGTTTGCGAATCAGAGTCCCGGATCAAAAGTTATGGCCATGGAAAGTTGGCACACTTTCTAGAAGATACAATTGCAAATGTTGTTTTGAAATTTGAACTTCAAGTTGTAATTTTTCAGCGCCAAACTGCCTAAACTCAAATTTGAATGTTGTTTTGGCTCCAAACTAAAGAGGAGCTCTATTTATGGGTGGGTTTCTAATTTTTGGATAACTTTTTGGGGATAAGCTCGCATATTGCGAAAGGGTGATTCTGTAGCTTTCTATAACTTGCATGTGTTGTAGAACTTGGGGATTTGAGATCCTTTACATATAAAAAGTTCCATTTTATGAATAATAAAATTATTCTCTTGTTTGTGGGTTATTTTCTAAGTCTCGGGCTGCACCATCATCAAGTGGTATCAGAGCGGGTTTTCTTGAGCATGTGGACAGATCGCCGATCGTGACGCAGATCACACTAGGACCATGGTTGTGGGTCGAGGTCAAGAAAGATGCCTCCAAAAGTGATGCCTGGTAGGTGTGGTGGTGCCAAAGGTGGTCGAGGCGGCAAAAATACTAGTGGAAGAGATGCACTGGCAGCCCTCCAAAGACAGATTGATGCGTTACAAAAGCAGTTGAGAAGAGGGTTAAACCTAAGGGAGGAAAGTGAGGATGAAGGAGAGGAAGAAGGTTCAAATGTAGAAGAGGAAGAAGAAGCAATTTATCAAGACCAAATGTGGCTCATAAGGGCCATTTTGAAGATCAGAAAAAAAACCCAGAGCAGAAGTCCCTAGTTATTCCGGAAGTTTGAACCCGGAAGAGTTGATCAACTAGATCAACGAGCTAGAAGAATATTTTGAGTATGAGGAAATAAAGGACCCAGATCAGGTTAAGTTTGCGAAAATGAAGCCGAAGGGCCATGCCATTATTTGGTGGAAAGAGGTCCAGTTGGAAAGAAATCGAAGAGGAAAAGGAAATATCACTAGATGGGATCGCATGGTAGAGAAACTAAAGAAGCAGTTCATGACTATGAGTTAGATCTATTGAAGAAATTACAAGGGTTGAAGCAACGAATAGATCTGTGAAAGAATATACTGAAGATTTGCACAAGATAATCATCAGAACGGGCCACACAGAGGCCAATAAGGAGAAGGTAGCCCGATATCTTAATGGGTTAGGACCGAGCATTCAAGAGGAGTTAAGCCTAGTCAGAATGACCACCATTGAGGATGTGTATCAGTTTGCTCTGAAGGTGGAAGAGAAGATGAACAAAAGATTTGATGGCAAGCAAAATCGACAAGGAGGTCAAAGTGGAAGGGGCAATGGAAGACCTTCAGGAAGCCGAAATAATGATGAAATGAAAAGTGAAGATGTGGGTACCAGTCGAAGCCAAAGGAATGACAACTTCTACCGCCCTCGTGATCAAAACAATGGTGATCAAAGAGGTAGAGGATGAGGGAGATATGGACAAGAATCTGGAAGAGGTGGTTTCAAAGGAACGTATTTCCAGTGTGGTGAAGAAGGGCATCGAGCCTATGAATGTCCACAACACCAAGGAAGGGTAGACAAAAGGCCAAAAGGTTGTGGAAGGGTTGTGCATGTAGATGAGGAGGCCCAATCTGAACATTTGATGATGCTGAAAGGGGAGAAGCCCTAGTGATTAGGAGAGCCCTGGTGACTGAGGAAAGAACCAGAACAGCAGAAAGAATCTATTCGCACAAGGTGCAAGTGTGAAAGAAAATGTTGTGATGTCATTATTGATGGTGGGAGCACCAATAATCTGGTGTCAGAAGAGATGGTCACAAAGTTGAATCTGAAGAGGGAAAGGCACCCACATGTATCGGATTGCAGTTGAGAAAGACCACAAAGTTTTGGTCAATGAGCAGTGCCTAGTAAAGTTCAAGATCGGGAGCTACCATGATGAGGTACTCTGTGATATCATCCCCATGGATGCATGTCACATGTTGTAGGGGAGGCCACGCAGTTCGATAGGTGAGCTATACATGACGGCCATGCAAACACTTATTCCTTGACAAAGGATGGGGTTCATCACAAGTTGAAACCCCTAAAGGAGACCGAAGAAAAGGTATGCAGAGTGCTAGAATTTGTTATGTAGATGGAAGAAAATTTTTAGAAGGTATGAAGCATGAGCGTGTGTGTTATGCATTGATTCCTAGAGTGAGTAAGGAGGATAGTGAGAAGGTTCCGAAGAAGTTTCGGATGTTGGATGAGTTTCAGGATATTGTTTTTGATAATGTACCTGGGGTTTACCAAATAAAGAAGATCATCATCAAATTGACTTGATTCCTGGTGCCAGTTTTCCAAATAAGGCAGCTCATAGAATGACTCCAACAGAAAATGAGGAGTTGAATAGACAAGTTCAAGAGTTGTTGAAAGGGTTTGATACTGGAGATTTTGAGTCCATGTGCGTATCTGCAGTACTAGCACCAAAGAAATATGGGGAGTGGAGGATGCGATGATTCCGAGCCATAAACAAGATAACAATCAAGTACAAATTTCCCCTACCAAGGATGGATGACCTAATGGACTGTTTGAGTGGAGCTCGACTTCACAAAGATTGATCTGAAGAGTGGATATCACCATATCTAGATTTGAGAGGGAGATGAATGGAAGACTGCCTTCAAGACCAAAGAGGGCCTATACGAGTGGTTAGTCATGCCTTTTGGGCTAACCAATGCACCGAGCACATTCATGCGGCTCATGAATGAGGTACTAAAAGAATTTATGGGAAGTTTTGTTATTGTGTATTTAGATGATATTTTGATTTTCAGTAAGACGTTGGATGAGTATGTGATGCATATTCGGAGGACCTTTGAGAAGTTAAGAGAAGAGAAACTGTTGATTAATCTGAAGAAGTGAAATTTTGTGAAGAGGGAGTTAGTGTACTTGGAGTTTGTTGTCTCAATAGAAGGTCTCAAGATGGACCCAGAGAAGGTGAAGGCTATTCTAGAATGGCCTACCCCAAGAACTGCTACTGAGGTGACATCTTTCCATGGTTTGGCTAGTTTTTATAGAAAGTTCATTAGAAACTTTAGTATTATTTGTGGACCCCTGACTAAAAAAATGAGAGGGGATAGAAAAGAATTCAAGTGGAGCACTGGAGCGGCAAAGAGTTTTGAACTGTTGGAACAAAAGGTAACAGAGTAACCTATTCTAACCCTCCCAAATTTCAACAAGGTGTTTCAGGTGGATTGTGATGCCAGTGGTTGTGCCATTGGAGCAGTGTTGAGCCAAGAAGGTAAGCGCATTATCTATTTCAGTGAAAAGTTAAATGATGTCAAGAGAAAGTATTATGTATATGATCAGGAATTTTATGTAATAGTTCAATCATTAAAGAAATGGAGACATTTTTTAGTGCCAAAGGAATTTGTTCTATATATTGATCATCAGGCCTTGCAGTACCTAAATGGTCAGGTTAAATTAAATCAGAGATATATGAAATGGGTAGAGTTTTTGCAGAGTTATACCTTTGTTTTAAAACATAGGAGTGGGAAGTCAAATAGGGTTGTAGATGCCTTAAGTAGGAGGTATAAATTGATGACAAAGATGCAAATTGAAGTGGTTGGATTCAATGAACTTAAGACACTGTACGCAGAAGATCCTAATTTTGCAAAGGCTTGGAAAGCTTGCAAGGAACCTGTTATAGTGGACAGGACAAGGTGGCTGAATTTCATAATCTAGGATGGCATGTTATTTAAGGGAAGTCAATTGTGTATCCCAAGGAGTTCCATGAGGGAGAACCTGACAAAGGAGAAGCATAGTGGAGGAATGGTAGGACATTTTGGTCAGGATAAGACCATTACCATTATCAGTGAGCATTATTATTGGCCTCAGTTGTCACAGAATGTGAAGAAGTTTGTACAAAGCTACAGGGTATGTCAGATGGCTAAAGGAGTGAGCCAGAATACAGGCTTATATCAGCCCTTACCTATACCAGAGAGGCCATAGGAGGATATAAGTATGGACTTTGTTCTTGGTTTGCCAAGGACACAACGTGGGAATGATTCACTCTTTGTGGTGGTTGATAGGTTTTCAAAGATGGCACGTTTCATTCCATGTCAGAAGACCCATGATGCAATCCACATTGCTGACTTGTTCTTCAAAGAGGTGGTGAGGCTACATGGTCTGCCTAAGAGTATTGTTTTAGATCTTGACACCAAATTTGTGGGGTACTTTTGGAGGACCTTGTGGAAGAAGCTGAAGATAGAGTTGAAGTTTAGTTCTGCACACCATCCACAAACAGATGGGTAGACAGAGGTTGTTAATAGGAGTCTAGGTAACCTATTGAGATGTTTGGTAGGAGATAAACCCAAGGGATGGGACTTGATCTTACCCCAGGCAGAATTTTCTTACAACAATTCTATCAACAGAAGCATTGAGAGATCACCATTCCAGATTGTGTATGGAGTTAGCCCCAGAACAGCTCTAGAATTGAGCAAGATGGACCAAGAGAAGAAAATAAGTGCTTAAGCTGAAGATTTTGCAGAGCACATCAAAAATATACATGAAAAGGTACGAGAACACATTAATAAGGTTAATATGCAATATAAGGCTAAGAAAAATCAGAAAAGGAGGAATAAGGAGTTTCAGACTGATGATGAAGTAATAGTCCACTTGAGGAAAGAAAGGTTTCCCATGGGAACCTATAATAAATTGAAGATGAAGAAATTTGGTCCCTATAAGATTTTAAAGAAGCATGTTTCAAGGATTGCATATGAGGTAGAGTTTCCTGATGGAATCAACATTTCCCCTGTGTTCAAAATTTTAGATTTGATAGAGTATCATGAAGGTGGAAAGGAGGAAGCACCAGCAATAGGGCAGTATGGCATTCTAGCACCTACTTCAGAAAGGGAGGAGATTGAAGCAATCCTGGATAGTTGTGTCAGAAGGAGTACCAGAAATAGGCAGTATGAAGAATATCTGGTGAAATGGAGAGGAAGGACTATGGAAGATTCATCCTAGCTATCTAAAGTAGCGATTGACAAGTTGGGTTTTCCTCAACCATCTGAGACATGACGGGTCACTTCTCAAATTACCTTGGGTGTCTGATGCAGGAGCATCCAGTGGTGTAAGGGCAATCTTCCATCACCCAAAAATAGTTAAATTTCAATTTTCTCATTTTTTTAAATATTTTTACATTTTTGGATACCCTTTTCGTCATAATGAAATTTCCAATTTATGGCTTTTATTTTCTATTTCTGGGTTGAAAGATATTGCAGTTTTAGTTTCCCAGATTTGCACCTGAAAATCTTTCGAGTTAGATTTGAGGCACTTATATTTCCCGGATCGGCCCCAAAAAATTCCAAAATTCCCATAGCATATTTTGAGTGCATTATTGACTTCGAGACCTGTCCAATGGTTCAAACAGTTCGCGAATCGGAGTCCCGGATCAAAAGTTATGGCCCCGGAAAGTTGGCGCACTTTCTAGAAGATACAATTGCAAATGTTCTTTTGAAATTTGAACTTTAAGTTGTAATTTTTCGGCGCCAAACCACCTAAACTCAAATTTGAATGTTGTTTTGGCTCCAAACTAAAGAGGAGCTCTCTTTATGGGCGGGTTTCTAATTTTTGGGTA
Source organism: Sequoia sempervirens (assembly GCA_007258455.2). NCBI lineage: Eukaryota > Viridiplantae > Streptophyta > Pinopsida > Cupressales > Cupressaceae > Sequoia > Sequoia sempervirens. The sequence continues at coordinate 568,687,898 of VDFB02271358.1, forward strand.
ACTTTTTGGGGACAAGCTCGCATATTCCGAAAGGGTGATTCTGTAGCTTTCTGTAACTTGCACGTGTTGTAGAACTTGGGGATTTGAGATCCTCTGCATGTAAAAAGCTCTATTTTCTGAATAATAAAATTATTCTCTTGTTTGTGGGTTATTTTCTAAGTCTCGGGCTGTGCCCTCATCAGGATTTGAGATCCTCTGCATGTAAGAAGCTCCATTTTCTGAATAATAAAATTATTCTCTTGTTTGTGGGTTATTTTCTAAGTCTCGGGCTGCACCCTCATCATAATCAATGGTCAAAGATGGAGGAAATTAGAGGCATAGATCATGGATTCTCGTCAATGGGTGAGAATGCAAGATGGGATTTAATCAAGGTTTCTCATTCCTTCCAAACAAACACACTTTTAACCTATATATGAGGTCACAAGTTAACTTGCACAAGAAGTTTTGAGTTAATTTACACATGAAGTTTTGAGTTAACTTGCACATGAAGTTTTGTAAGAATGTTTCCTTTTTCAAATGATTGAGGAGAAAAGAATATTCTTTGGAATATTCTCATGGGTGAGGAAAAAAAGATATTTTGCAAATTAAAACAAAGTTTAATTGTGCAAAAGAAGAGGGAATATTCCATGGGAATATTCCCCTTTTGGAGGAATGTGAAAAGGAGGAATATTCCCTTAGAATATTCCATTGCAAGAGGGAGGGAAATTAGATAAGTTAATAATTGATAATTAAACAATGTTAATCATACAATTAGGGGGATTAGAAGAAGTAGATGATATTCATTAGTTTAAATGATCTAATGAATGGGGAAAGGTGAAATGACATTTAATTAAATAACTTAGGGTTATTTAATTAAATAAGAAGACTTAGGGAATTAAATTAAATTGTTTGATTTATTTAATTTAATGAGATGAAATGTTAGCGTGAAAAGGGGTGAATTAACCGAATTCAATTAATTAGGTTAATAGATGCAAATAAGAAAATTAATTAAATAGCTAGACTAATTTAATCAATTAAGTGAAAAGAGGATGGTTTTGAGAGATAATGATGTTAGTATATCAGATTTCAATGCATGATATCATTCAGGACATTTTCAATGTCTATTGATAGATCTAGAAGGTTCTACAATTCTTTGATCTATTTTTTTAGGATTGGATTTTCTTCTTTTTCCTTCAAGATATGTGTTTTTATTTCCTTGATGGTGGCAATAATTTTTTAGTTGGTGGAAAACTTGATTTGAAAAAGTATTGGATTTTCTTTTATGAGCTACCTTTTTTTATCTCAAAGTGGCTTTCTTCATTTGGTGGGAATTTCATTCTTTCCCAAGGTTTTTAAATCAAAACTTTTGATGTCATTTTTTCAACTTTAAAATCAAAAGAAACCTAGGGAGTTACATTTTTATGGTTTTGTGGCAATTATGGTCATGTTGTTCCTAGTTTAGGCCCTTTGCACTTGGTGGCATCATGTTTTAGAGCACCTTTCTTTGTCTTTTGGCTAGCAGCTTTCAATAGGAATTTCCTTCATTCAACAACATGTTTTTCTTTTCTTCAATAAGAATTTTAATTCCCTAGCATCCTCCATACTGATAGGCATAATTTTTTTGAATTTATCGAGGACTTTTTGGGCTTCTTTTCCTAACTTTTTTTCTAATTTCTACAATGGTGGTATTTTATTTGCTAGGGTTTCAAAGAGTCATTAGAAACCTTTGTGTTTGTGGTCTTCTACTATCTGATGTACTCACTATCTAACTCTACACTATTTCTAAGTCTTTCATGTATTTCATCTACATTTTCTATAGTTGTTTTGTGTATGTATCTTTCTTTAACTCTCTCGATGCATTAAATTTAGTTATTTTTAAATTCACCATCAAATTCATCTCATGGAAAATTCACCACCATCAATTCATTGTCATGGATAATTCACCACCATCAATTCATCGTTGTGGATAATTCATCGTAATTCAATTAGAAAATTTGATTTATGACAATAAAAATGAAAACATTTTTCATTATATTTTATTTTATTCTAGTAAATCAGTTATACAACAATATCAGTCATCTCTATTATTGTACTATTACAAATATACATATTTATTAAAAAATGTTAATGCTGAATTATTTGCGAGGTGAATTGCTGATATGAGATGAATTTGTGATGATGGTGAATTGTTGACGGTGAATTTTTTGATGGTGAATTATTCACAATGAATTTTCTTGAAGCTGATTTTTTATGCGGATGTTACACCAACAAAATGTTGGCTTTCTAATTTTCCTGTAATGCATTCTATGATAGGCTTTCATCTATCCTCTCACATAGTGTCTTTTTTAATGACCTACACAAGCATTATGCTTCCTCCCGGTATTTAAAATCACATGTAACCTGATTTCTCAATGGGAAGTCTTTGACACAAATCTTTTGGTACTTTTTGGCAAAGTTTTCTAAGCGTGTTATTTGTTTACTAACTTTGTTTCACTCTAGTGGAATTTTATTTTGTTGTTATAGTCTCTCCACCCTTTAAATGTCAAGTTCTTACTTTTTGGTAGGTCATTTCTCCATGGCCATTGTTTCCACATGAATGCTTTTTTTTTGTCAACTTTCTTCATCACTAGTAGTTTGGGCCCTTTTTGTGATCCATTATAGCATGGTGGTTCCACACCTTTTTGGTGGAAATTTTGTATTCACAGGTGCCATGGTTATTTATAGCAATTGATGGTCATATTTTTCTTTCAATTTGACACCCATATGCATAAAAAATTTAAGCAATGTATTTTTGAAGGCCATGTGAACTTCATGTATTTACCTTCTACAATGGCGGCAAGCATGCAAACATTTTTTACAATATAATTTTCGACATCGATTTTTTTCATCTTTCCCAATAGTGATGCTCTATATCCCAACAATGAGAGGGTTTTTGGGGATCATGGATTTAACCTAATAATTTTATTTTTTACCATGTTCCCTCCTTGTTGGCCATTTCCAAACCTCACATAGTGGAAAATTTATTTTTCTTAATATTTTTTTACTTTAGCAGGATTCTTTTCTACAATGATCATTTGGTGTATATTAGTGTCTCTTTTTTCTTATCGAGTGGCCACTTCAAGAATTATGGGAAATTGATGTCTTTCTAGCACTGGCCAATCTTCTTCCTTTAGTGGCTAATATTTTCCCTAGAAACTTCATTTAGCTTCCTACATACCTGACTATTATCTTCATTGCTCATGGGAACTTTTTTTTGGCATTCACTTCAGGTGGGTGGCGTTTAATTTTTCTAAATATTTTTATCTTTGTCAATTATTAGTACATTCCTTATAGGTGGGGAACTAATGTTATCACCTCAATCTTGTATATTAAAATTGACCATCGATAATCACGCCTAAATTTTTTTTGTAAAGTTTTGCTGATGTTGTGGGAAATATTTATTAAAAGTTAATTATTGATGTTTTTTTGCAATTTTATCATTGGCTAGTGGAATTTTCCTAGTGGTTTTGTCATTTTCTAACTTTTTTAAATAATAATTGTTATAGGGAGCTATGCTATTGGAAATATTTCATGAGTTTCTTGGTATAGTCGTGTCTTCGTATGCACTCTTCCTGGGGACGCATGGTGTTTTAAGCAGTACATTTGTATTTACTATTTATGAGTTCTCATTTATTGTGAGTAGAATAAAGTGTAGTCGTCATTAATGGCTTATGGTGTCAAGTTTTAAGTCTTTCAAGCAAAGTATTATTTGTGTTGTTTGCTCATTTGCTAAGGTTGTTTGATGAGGCTGAAATTTGTGTCTGTTGAGAGGGTTTACATCTACAATGTTGGAAGCGACAAAGGTGGCATTTGTAAATTCTTGTATCTTTTACACTTTGATTTTTGGGTTGTCTAGTGATTTGTTTGCACCGTTTGATGAGGGTAAAATCTATGCATTTTGAGAGGCTTCATGTCTAGCATTTTGGAATTGAAAAATGAAGTATTTGTAAGTTTTTATAACTTTTATAGTGTCGTTTTATAGTTTTTTGCATCTCTACATTTTATGGGTTAATGCCTACTATTTGCATGCATGCATTGCAGCTGCACTTGAATTTATTAAATGAAAATGAAAATTAGGTCTAAGTAATTGGAAAATGGTTGGGTATCAAATCATTAAATCTATGTCTATTCAAAGGGCTTATGTCTATTTTATGGGGAGCAAAAAATCATGTGTTTGCAAGTTTGTGTGTCTTTTACAGTTTCATTTTATAGTCTTTTACATCTTAGCATTTTATGGGTTAATGTCTATTATTTGCATTTTGTGTGTTAGTGTCTATTCTTCGCTATGCTTGATTGCTTTTATGGGTTAGTGTCTATTGTTGAGTTAAAGACTTAACACTATAATTCATTAATGTCGATTTCTCTGCTACCCATGATTGAGAATGGAAGTAGCTAGTTGTACTTCAATCTATTCGATGAAAATGAGAATTGTTTCTATTTGAAATATTTATTAGGTTTGAAGTTTTAAGTTTGTCCATGAAAGTATTATTTGGGTTTTTTTTTCATTTGGTCAGGTTGTTTGTGTTAGTTCCACATGCGTGCATTGCAACTGCACTTGAATTTATTGAATGAAATAATTTTTTACACCTCTACATTTTATGGGTTAATGTCTATTGTTTGTTGTTGTCTTCATTTTTTGCACACATGCATTGAAACTGCAGTTGAATTTATTAAAAGAAAATGAAAATAAGGTCCAAGCAATTGGAAAATGTCTGGGTACAAATCCATTAAATTTATGTATGTTGAAAGAGTTTACGTTTGTAAGGTCGTATGTCTTTTACAGTTTCAATTTCTAGTTTTTTACACCTTTGCATTTTATGGGCTAATGTCTATTGTTTGTTGTTGTCTACATTTTTTTTGTTAATGTATACTTTTTCTTATTTTTGATTGCTTTTATGGTTTTGTGTGTGTTGTTCAATTAAATACTTAACACCATAATTGACTGATGTTGGTTTCTCTGCTACCCATGATTATGAATGGAAGTAGCTAGCAACAGTTCAATCAGTTTGATGAAAATGAGAATTGTTCGTATTTGGAATACTTCTTGGGTTTCAAGTTTTAAGCCTATCGACCACAGTATTATTTGTGTTGTTCCTTCATTTGGTCAACGTATTTCTATCAGTGTATTTATGGGTTAGTCTTTCTTATTGAGTTAAAGGCTGAACACGATAATGTGTTGGACATGATTAACAATGGAAATAATATTTTCTTCTCATGCATGCATTGCAACTGCATTTGAATTTATTAAATGAAGATAAAAATTAGGTCTAAGTAGATGGAGAATGTTTCGGTATTAAATCATTAGATCTATTTTTGTTGAGAGAGTTCATGCATATTGTATTGGGAGTGAAAAATGAGATGTTTGTAAGTTCGCTTGTCTTTTATAGTGTCATTTTATAGTTTTTTACACCTGTGCATTTTATGGGTTAATGTCTATTGTTTGTTGTTGTTTACATTTGATGTGTAAACGTCTATTGTTTGTTATCCTTGATTGCTTTTATGGGTTAGTTCCTGTTGTTGAGTTAAACACTTAACATTGTATTTCATTAGTGTCAATTTCTCTGCTAGCCATGATTAAGAATGGAATTAATCATTTGTGTGCACGTGTGCATGCTTCTTTGACTTGAATCTACTGCATGAAAATGAAAATTGTTCAAAATTCATCTAGTATTTGGGTATGTGCAGGATCATGATGGGCCAAAAAGTGGTGATATGATGGGTATGTGTAGGGTATGTGGCTAATGACTTTTTCTTTACCCAAAATTGATGAAATGAAAATAGTTTTTAAAGGAGATTCTCAGCTTTCCACCAATATAAATTATGCTTTACTTTGAATTTAATAAATTATTATTATTCATTTTCTATTTGAATTACAACTAAAGTCCTTATTGATAGGCTGATTGAAAAATATATATAGCTTTCAAACGGTATCACATTTTTTGAATATGAAACATGCATCACATTCTATGCTTCGCATACTATAGGATTAAAAAAAAGAAAGAATTTCATTAAGTTTTGACTAAGTTAAGGTGGTCAAACATACGGTTTTTATAATTTTTAAAAGTTGTAATAAAAATTTGTAATTAATTATTTACTTGGAAAAAATTACAAAAAATATGCATCAGATCAGGACACAATTCCTCTAATTATATCTAAAATATTATAAAAAAATGTTATCATTTTATTGTTGTTAGGGTGGTCAGACAGACACCTACTTATTTTTTCCCTGAAATTTAAGTACTACTGCATTGAAATTTCAAATTTTCACCAAATAGATTTAAAAAATAAAAATAAACCTATTAGTTTAGAAAATAAATTCAATTTGCTACAAATTCTATTCTTACATATTTTTGAAATATTATAGATAACTTATTCAAATTTTAATGTCAAGTTGCCTAACTCTATTTTTTCTAAGTTTTTTGCCACTTAAGGGCTTGTTTTTTCCATGATGATCCTGCACATACCCATTTGTTAATGCCTAATTTTAATTTATTGATGGATTGTGGTGTCATGTTTTAAGGCTATCAAGAGGAATAGATTTGACCATCATCAATCAATCTTTCAAAAAAGTATGGATTTGGAAGTTCCTATGTATTTTATAGCAAACATGGATCTGATCGTCATCAAAGAAACTATAAAAAAGAATGTGTTTGAAAGTGAAAAATATGGCTAAGGAAATTAAGCTCTAGCATGATTCATGGCACTTGCTATCTGCAATTTGTTCATTATATTCAAATTGATAGCATTTTGCACCATGGTTTTTTAATACCTCAATTTATGTCACTTATTTGCAAAATAAAAAGCTCAATGTTGATAAATGTGCACTTGTTAAGCCTTAGGATGACATATTCATGACTTTTTCTTTCCTCATTTGTTCACATTGGTAACTATTCCTCCCTTCTCACTAATATTTTTTTTAGCCAACTTTTTTTTGTCTATTCTATTGGAATAAATTAATCGTATTCACGTCTGATATTGATCAAACTAATTGTTCTTTTGTCCTTACTAATCTTGTCTTAACTTTAGTTAATTATTCATGATATCAAAAAGGGAAAAAATAATTTATTTAATTTTCACGAACTTCAGACAATTTCCTTCTTACTTTATGGGTGATCCCACAATACCAGTTTACAATTTTTGGCCAAACTAGACACTAAACTAATTTCTTCTAACTAAATCTTCACTTTTGGGCACCTATAGTGACTAAACTGTGAGGAATTTGAAGATGATGCAAACTAGTGATTTGCGAAATTTTATCTATAGATTCTAAATATATTTTTTTCAAAAAATTTGGAATCAGAATGCACTTCTTTTTCCATCTCCTTCAAAAACTACTTTTTTCAATAAACACCATTTTTAAGGAGTGATTCTCACCATATACAACATAACTTTTTTCCATGAAGGATAAAATTCTTTTTTTTTAATTTAGATTGGTAACTATGATATCTGGTGCTTTCATTTGGTCTCATAGTGTTTTATTAAATATTTTTTCCTTAATAAAGTTTCATAGTCAAACCAATTACAATTCATACATAAGAAGACATTATACAAAACTTTTTTTGTATGTATTGAAATTCAAATTTTTTTTTGGATCAAGGACTTCAATATCTAGTGCACTGATATTTTTCAAAAAAAAAATTGATAATATGTTATTTTTCCACATGTGCAGAACAAAGAACTTGATTTTTGGTGAAAAACATATGTTTAATCAAACTAAAAAAAAAAAAACATAATAAAACCAAAACATATTAAAATTGTATTCATTGGATAGCTTGTTCCAAGGACTACCATCATCCAGTTGGTTTTGTGAAGTCTCCTCCATTTTCATCCTCAACTAGAGCTTTGAAGGGAAAAATTTTGGATAAATTTGGTGCCAGAGGGGGAGAAGGGGGAAAAGGGGGATTTGAATGAACCTAGGTTCGAGTGAACCCCCCTTGGAGGTTCACTCAAACCAGGGTTCGAGGGAACCCCTATTTCCACTAAGTTTTCCTTTATTTTTCCTTTTGGGAAATGTGGACTATGGTGGGACGGAGTATTAAATAGGTTCGCTCGAAGGGGGGTTCAAGTGAACCCCCTTTGGGTTTGCGCAAACCAAAAGTTCGTTCGAACCCCCATAAACCAAAATTTTCCCCATGGAGACATTTTTTCAATTTTCCTTCCTCACTGGAGTTGTAAACTAGTTTTGTGGGTTTACCCTTACTTTTTATTCTCTATTTTATTTTTTCAGTTAACTCTTCAATTTATTTTTTCTCCTATTTCACTTGACTAATCCCTTTTTCCACTTCATTGTCTCTTTGTTTCAGTTAACTTTCCCATGTTGTGTTATTCTCTATAGATATCTTTTACATATATCTATTTTCTCATTCACTTTTCTTTCCCATCCTTCTTATGTTTTCCATTTTGCAAATGAGAGGCTTGCCTTTGCACATTGTCTTATTAAATCTTATTTTTCAAACTTCTATTAAATATGATCGCTCCAATTGCGAACTTCATTTATAGATTTGATGCTCATCTCTTCACTATTACAACTTCCACCTTTGAATTTTCATTGTTATTTTCTTGACTATAAGTGTAAAATATGTCGATGTACATTATGTGGCTGGAATTAAAGAAAATTATCGATCTTTCTTGTAATTCTCTCATTGGTTGCTTGTATTTTCTTTGTGGTTTTGTCATTTTGTAATTTAAAGTCCCTGCCCTATAGGCAGGGAGGTAATGTTATTGTGTCAAATTTTCCTTATACGTGGGGAACTGATGTTAATGCCTCAATCTTGCATATTAAAATTGTCCATCCAGAATTGTGCCCCAAAATTTCTTGTGGAGCTTTGCTTGTCTTTTGGGAAATATTTATTAAAAGCTAATTATTGATAATTTTTTTGCAATTTTGACATTGGCTACTAGTATTTTGCTCATGGTTTTATCATTTTCCGTATAAAGTAGCACTTTTGCATTCACTATTTATGAGTTCTCATTTATTGTGAGTAGATTGAAATGCAGCCATCATTAGTGGGTTATGGTGTGAAGTTTTAAGTTTGTCTATCACTCTTTCATGAATATGTATGTATATGTATATATATATGTATGTATATATATATATATGTATATATATGTATGTATATATATATATGTATATATATATGTATATATATATGTGTGTGTATATATATGTATGTATATATATATATGTATGTATATATATATATATGTATGTATATATATATATGTATGTATATATGTATGTATGTATATATATATATGTATATATGTATATATATATGTATATATGTATATATATGTATATATATATATATGTATATGTATGTGCATATATATATCTATGTATAGGTGTATATATGTATATATGTATATATGTGTGTTCTGCATTTTCCATTTATCTAGGTTTGATTTTTATTTGTTATGAATAGATTCAGGTGCTTGTTTCCATGAAAGGATTGCGGTGTTGAGTTTTGAGACTCTCAAGCAAAAGACTATTTGTGTTGTTTAGTAAATACACATACATATACATATATATACATATACATATGTACATATATACATACATATATATATGTATATGTATATGTGTGTGTGTGTGTGCATGCGTGTATGCATATATTTCATGAGTTTCTTTGTATAGTCATGTCTTTGCATTCACTATCCTTGGGGACGCATGGAATTTTAAGTAGTACATTTGCATTCACTATTTACGAGTTCTCATTTATTGTGAGTGGACTGAAGTGCAGTCGTCATTAGTGGCTTATGGTGTGAAGTTTAAAGTATGTCTATCAATATTTCATGAATAGAGAATTAATTTAGATTGGACAAATACCAAACCATGACCAAAATGCCAAAAGTCAATGAGGAAATTGTAAAAACATATATATACAAATATATATATATATGTATATATATTTGTATATGTACATATGTATACATGTGTATGTATATATATGTGTGTGTGTATGCATATATATGTATGTACATATATATATATACACATACATATATATATGTGTGTGTGTGTGTGTGTGTATAAATATGTATATATTTGTATATATGGGTGTTCTGCATTTTGCATTTACCTAGGTCTAATTTTTATTTATTATGAATAGATTCAAGTGTAGTTGGTATTAATGAATTACGGTGTTGAGTATTGAGACCCTCAAGCAAAGGACTATTTTTGTTGTTTAGTACATACACACACACACACATATATGTATATGTATATGTATATATGAGAATATATACATACACATATGTGTGTGTGTGTGTGCATACATATTCATTTGCTCGGTTTGTTTGAAGAGGGTGAAATCTATGTCTGTTTAGAGGGTTTATGCTTGTTGTGTTGGCAGTGACAATGGAGGAACTTGTAAGTTCCTATATCTTTTACATGGTGATCTTGTAGTTTTAAAACCTTTTGCAATCATTTTATCTTTGGTTTTCTTTATCGATGAGTGTTTTCATTAGTTGATTCCTATTTTCCCAATTTCTTCATGGGATTTTAATGTTTCAGAGATTATTTCATGCAGGATGGATGTTTCAATGCCAAAAGTCTTAAAATGAAGCTTATACTATTTTTTTGAAATCTGTACTTTTTCAATTCAAATGAATTGTGTGTATATGAAATAGTGATAGACATTGGAAGATTTCTATCTGTACATGATATAACCAATATACCATTGATGCTTCAAACCATGCATGTCATGAATATTTTGTATAGATAAGACTTCTTCACATGGTGTCTATTTGGAACTATTAAAATGAAGTTTTTTTTTTTGGTTTGTTTCTTCAATGGCAATTGGTGTGTTTTTTGTTGGTTTTGTGTATTCTGAAGTTGCAATTTATTATTGAGGGAAACACAAGGAAAGAAAACATTTTTTTCCTAATGATTTTTTGCTATGCATGTGTCATTGGTACAAATGTTTCTCTTGACATTTGGCATTGTGAATAGTGGCTTGCATGTTGTGTGTGTAAGATTGCATTTCAAAATTATTTTACCTAAATTTGACTTATTGTAAATAGATTGAAGTGCAATTGCCATTAATGGATTATGTTAAGTTTTTTACATCTCAAGGAAAAAGGATCACGTGCATATATGTATGTGTGTATATATATATATATGTATGTATGTATGTATGTATGTATGTATGTATGTATGTATGTATGTAGCGTTTATATATACATGTGTGCTCTATATTATGCATTTATTGAGATCTGATTTTTATTTACTGTGAATAGATTCAAGTGCAATTGCTATTAATGCATTGTGGTGTTGAGCTTAGACCTTGTGGAGCAAAAGATTATTTGTATTCTTTACCACATGTATATATGTATGGACATATATATATATGTAGACTTATATATCTATATTTGCATGCATATGTATGTATGTATGTATACATACATATATATATATGTATATGTGTATGTAAGTGCATATATAATTGTGTGTGTATGTGTGTGTGTGTGTATATATATATATGTTTATGTGTATATATATATGTATACCAATGTATATGTGTATATATGGGAAAAGGCATGAGTCTATTGTTTATGCATATGTGCATGAGACAAATACTGAATAGTATTAGTTGTTGAGACAGAGAAACTATATGTGAGATGGTTTCAGAAGTTGTTGGATAAAATTGGTGTAGAATGTACATTTTCTATAACTACATGCAAAATACATGCATAGTGTTCCACACCCTCTTATTTAGAAACATGGCACAATGTGTTTTCCAGTGGTTGTTGTTTTTGTAAGGATCTATGTCAACTATTTATTGTTTAGCATTTTACCTCCATTGTGCAAATTGGAATATTGCTGCAACAATGTGTAGAGGTATGGTCTGAACCAGTTTATGAATTTGCAAATACTATGCCTATAGATGTGTAAGAAAGAGAACATAGACAGTTAAATATATTGATCAAATATCTAGCTATTATTTTCATTGTGTGGCTAATAAGCATCATAAATTGTCTTTCAGGTAAATTGCAATGACATTTCTTTTTTAGATGCTAAAAATTTGCAGATAATGAGTTATAGTATATGTTTGTGACCTCTTTGAGCCAATTTTGAAGATGACTATTGATAGAGAAATTAAACCTATGTAGGAATTTTCATCTATGACAATGTGTGTTGTCCAAGAAGTAGAGATAAGCACTAAAAATTTCAACTAAGATGTGAATAATATTTTAATTATTTTGTTTTATATATTCATTTTTAGATGTACTCTAGATCGTGTGAGGTATGGACATTAATATTAAAGCTAGAATGGAAAATGCAGTGTCTTTTTCCATTTTTTCTCATTTAGTCTTCTTATGCTTTTTATAGGATTATACTATAAGACATAGTTCCCCTGCTGATATGGATCTGGTCATTGTTGTTGCTTCTTCAAATGTTGGAAAGTTACATCTCAAAAAGGTAGCTAGAATCACGAGCATCAAAATCATATTTGGTTGAAGTGATTTTTGACTTTCCTAGCTACATCTATTGATTTCCTTATAGTAGTAAGCTATTGATTCTATTATCAAGGCATCTATCAATCTTAATAGTAAATAGAATCTATGTAAGCATGCATTCTAATTTTGAATCATACATGTCAACTACTACTAACAATGCAAATTACCCACCAAAGATATCCATGATGATTTCTTGAACATGTGTATGATGCCCATGGATGAAGAAATAGACAGAGCATTATCATGCATATAGATACATACATCTATTATCTATAAATGCACTAAAAATGTATATATATGTGTGTGCACATTTATATAACCCATAAATATAGTGACAAAAACAACCTCATCGAATGAAGGAACAATAATACTTTGGTCAATAGGCTTAAAACTTCAAACCCAAGAAATATTCCAAATACGAACAATTCTCGTTTTCATCAAATAGATTGAACTGCAGCTACCTATTTTCATTCTTAATCATGGGTAGAAGAGAAATCGACATTAATCAATTGTGGTGTTATGTCTTTAACTGAACATGTACTAACCCATGGAAGCAATAAAAAATAGAAAAAAGTAGACAACAACACAAAAAATGCAAACAACAACAAACAATAGGCATTAGCCCATAAAATGCAAAGGTGTAAAAAACTGTAAAATGACACTATAAAAGACATATGACCTTACAAACATAAACCATTTCAATAGACACAGGTTTAATGATTTTATACCCAGACATTTTCCAATTGCTTAGACCTAATTTTCATTTTATTTTAATAAATTCAACTGCAATTGCAATGCATGTATGTAGAAAAATGTAGAAAACAACAAACAATAGACATTAACCCATAGAATGTAGAGGTGAAAAAAACTATCTCATTCAATAAACTCAAGTGCAGTTGCAATGCATGCTTGTGGAGAAAATATTACTTCCATTCTTAATCACGACCAGCACACTATCATGTTAAGTCTTTAACTCAACAAGGAAGACTATCCCATAGATACACTAACAAAAACAACATGAGCAAATGAAAAAACAATGCAAATAATACTTTCATTGACAGGCTTAAAACTTCAAACCCAAGAAATATTCCAAATACGAACAATTCTCATTTTCATCAAATAAATTGAACTACGGCTACCTATTTTCATTCTTAATCATGGGTAGAAGAGAAATCGACATTAATCAATTGCAGTGTTATGTCTTTAACTGAACAACATGTACTAACCCATGGAAGCAATAAAAAATAGCAAAAAGTAGACAATCACAAAAAATGCAAACAACAACAAACAATAGGCATTAGCCCATAAAATGCAAAGGTGTAAAAAACTATAAAACAACACTATAAAAGACATATGACCTTACAAACATAAACCCTTTCAATAGACATAGGTCTAATGATTTTATACCCAAACATTTTTGAATTGGTTAGACCTAATTTTCATTTTCTTTTAATAAATTCAACTGCAGTTGCAATGCATGTATGTAGAAAATGTAGACAATAACAAATAATAGACATTAACCCATAGAATGCAGAGGTGAAAAAAACTATCTCATTCAATAAATTCAAGTGCAATTGCAATGCATGTGTGTGGAGAAAATATTACTTCCATTCTTAATCATGACCAACATACTATCGTGTTAAGTCTTTAACTCAACAAGGAAGACTAGCCCATAAATAAACTAACAAAAACAACATGAGCAAATGAAAAAAAAATGCAAATAATACTTTCGTCGACAGGCTTAAAAATTCAAACCTAATAAATATTTAAAATATGAATGATTCTCATTTTCATCGAATAGATTGAAGTGCAATTAGCTACTTCCATTCTTAATCACGGCTAGCGGAGAAATTGACAATAATCAATTATTTGTCTTTTACAATGTCATTTTATAGTATTTTACATCTATGTATTTGTATGCATGCCTACAAATAAAATATTAGCTCCATTTCTAATGAATTGAATGAAGAAACTAGATAGAAGATTACGAATGTAGTCTGAAATAAGTACTTTGTGTCCCCAACAAGAGAACATTGCATATTGATGAAATATTACAGATTTTTTTTATAGTGATAGCTTTTGTATTTGGACAAATCTAATTTTCATTTAATTGGTTGATATGTAGTTGGAATGCATATATTATTTGCATTATGAATGATAGAAAATAGAGAGCTCAATATTTATGGATTACAGTGTGATTTCTTTAAATGTGCAAGTTTTAGACTCAAGAGAAACATGTTCCAACCTCATCAAACAATCTGAGAAAATGATTAGATAGTGCAAAAAAGGTAGTGTAAAGGATATACAAAATTACAAATGCCTATTTTCTTTACAAATTTCATTGCTATTAAATAATTTCTGGAAATGATTAGACAATGCAAATAATTCTTTGCTCAACAATCTTAAAACCTAATGTCAGGATCCATTAATGTTGGTTGCATTTCAATCCACTGACAATAAGTGAAAATTAGTGAGTAGGAAATGTTGAAAGGCCTTGTTAAAACAACACACATCAAGAGGAACCCCCAGTGCCAAGACATGGCTTTATCGAAGAACATTAGAAAACTATGAAATATTTGCGATAGAAATAAAACATTGTCAATTTCTAAACTGATTTCATATAGTGGCATTTTGTACTCATCCAGGCCTAATACATAGTCATGGTTAGCAGAGAAATCAACATTAATGAATTACGGTGTTAAGTCTTTAACTCAACAATAGACACTAGCCCATGAAAATAATTAATGATAGCAAAGAATAGAAATTACCGCATAAAATTCAAACAACAACAAAAAATAGACAGTAACCCATAAAATGCAAAGATGTAAAAAAACTATAGAATGACACTGTAAAAGACATAAAATTACAAATGCCTCGTCTTTCACTCCCCATACAATAGACATAAACCCTTTCAACAGACATATATTTAATGATTTTATGTCTAGACATTTCCCAATTACTTATCTCTAATTTTCATTTTTATTTAATGGATGTCTTTACGATGGCCAAGAGAAGAGATGGCATTAATGAATTATGGTGTTAAGTCTTCTAGTCAAGAATAGAGACTAATCCATAAAAGCATTCAATGATAGGGTAGATCATAGATTAACACACAAGATGCACAGATCAACAAACAATAGACATTAACCCATAAAATGTAGAGATGTAAAAAACTATAAAATGACATTGTAAAAGATATAGGAACTTACAAATGGCTCATTTTTCACTTCCAATACAATAGATATAGATACAGGTTTCACTGTCTCGGTCATTCTCTACAGTTTTTAATGCTTTAATCTTTATTGTTCCCTATTAATTAGTTTTCCTATGGATTAATCTCTATTTTGTAATTTTTTCATTGGATTTTGATATTTTGATGCTGTTTTTGTATTTTCCTAATCCAAATTTATTGTGTATTCATGAAACACTAATAGACATTGAAGGATTTCTATATGTTCAAGATATGTTTGATTTACCATGGATATAAGCAAATGAAAAAACAACATCTAGATAATACTTTGCTTGATAGACTTAAAACTTCACACCATAAGCCACTAATGAAAGTTGCACTTCAGTCTACTCATAATAAATGAGAACTCACAAATAGTAAATACAAATGTACTGCTTAAAATGCCACAGTCCCCAGAAAGAGTGTATGCAAAGACACGACTATAGCAAGAAACTCATGAAATTTTTCCAATAGCAAAGCTTCCTACAATAATTATTATTGAAAAAAAAATTATAAATTGACAAAACCACGAGGAAAATACCAGCAGCAAATGAAAAAATTATAAAAAATATCAATGTTGCATATGTTATTGTGATAGGCTTATACATTACTAATGTTTTTTAGTATACCCATGTTTTCACTACACATGTCTATGTGGATAGATGGCATTGTTCATAGTATTTCACATGCCTTGTCTAGGACTAGTGCTAACATTGAGCATTGGAAATTGCAACACATTGTTATAGAGATTTCCTATTTACTATTAAGATTGATAGGTGCTTTGTTCTTGTCAAGTGGAAATTGTTATTCAGACCATTTGCTACATATGTGAGAACATAGGAGATCAAGTTTATAGCAAGCTATGGCCTAAATTTGTAAGTTCACTCTCTTTATTATCCCTATTTTATATAATCACAACCTATTCTTCTTGCAAGATAATTATTTTGATTAAGTATAGAAGATCTACTAGATTACAATTATAGTCATGCATGAAGCCTATTTCACTGTGTTATTCTTTGCAAGTATTTGATTATTGTTATGTTATGCCTCTTTATTATTACAATGCCATTCAACAAATAAATTTTTTCAAGTTGATAATCTCATATTTGAATGAATATTTCACTTATATTTATAGTTATATGTGAAAGGACATGGTTGCTTGTTTGCAAATGTTTGTACTCAACCCTTTTTTGCTACATAAATCAAATGTGATAAAGAAGAAACCTTTGGCAATATGGTGTTCATGGTCAAAATGTAGAAGCTATAGAAATTGGCTAGCTTCACAAAACTAGAAAAACTTTGTGGCTATCTAGACATCGATGTCGGTCGTTGCTACTATGCTCAAGTTACTAGTAATCAGTGACTAAAATTTGTGTTAGAAAGCTAGAAATATTTTTTTGATGCAAAGTAGGGAGGGAAACCTTCCAACAATCACAATTTGATCAGTTTCAATCACTCTTTCTACCCTTAAAACTCCAACTTAGCATCTTTTCACAATTCTTTCTAATTATCCTTGTAGCATTGCAAATAGGGAAAATTGTTCATATCTCTCAGAAAAATCCTCAAACCTACAAAAGGCTAGGCATTCTAGATACCCATTAAGGCATTCTTCAACATAAATCATTTGTTCCTACAGTTGTTTTAGCCCAGCACACTCAAATAATTGTTGCTACACTGCCCCAAGGCCAAATTAGGCCACTTTTACAAACCAACACCAAACTAGACTCTCTTCCAACCCCAAATATCTATTGTAGGGTCACAACCAAACTACAAATAGCCAAAATCAATAACTTTTATCAGGAGAAATGCTCACCAAGTCATCTAATCACAAAACCCTCATTTAGACTAGTTTTCAGAGGGTTTATTGAAACTCAACACTCCTAGCCTCATTTCAACTAAACAAAGCCTCAATCATATCAAAATATGTCTTCACATGCTCTCCAAACCATCATCCAACCTTTACCAATGTATTTTATGCAAACTCCCACCCTTAGCCATCACTTTTCAAGCCAAAATTCAAAATATTACCTAGGACAGCCTCAAAAACCCTTCAAATAGCCTTCCCTGATCTTGAAACCTCCATTAACCTCTAAACCTACCCTAAATCACCCATTCCACCAAGCTACAAGAAATTCTAATAGTGGAATGGGTGATTATTACATTTTAAATGCCCTCAAAACTTCAAACAGGGTTTTACAGACCCGTTCACATAAATTTGCTTATAAAGTTCTTAATACCTAATGAAAATAGACCAAAAAAAAGCCAAAATACTCTTAACACATGCCTCTA
Organism: Sequoia sempervirens; assembly: GCA_007258455.2. Lineage (NCBI taxonomy): Eukaryota > Viridiplantae > Streptophyta > Pinopsida > Cupressales > Cupressaceae > Sequoia > Sequoia sempervirens. The sequence continues at coordinate 568,705,896 of VDFB02271358.1, forward strand.
TCCAATTCAAATCACCATTGATAAAAAATCCTCAGTACGGACCCGTACAGAGGTCTAGAGTAGAAGATTTTTAGAAAATACAAAGAATTTTCAATGAAAACAAGAGTTTCTAATTGTTTTATCTTCACATACAATTCTCCAACCTCTGCCTCAAGATTCTACAAGAATATTTAAACTTATTCCCCTCCAAACCCAATGGTCCATAACTGACTTTTAAACTTGTGACTCTTCAACTTCCTATTTTGCACTTTTGCAACTTTGCATTTGACAACATTTAAAATTATTGACATCTTTTATAAAATGAACCCTCTATGACTCTAATTACACCAAGAATGGTCTATCATGACCTTATTGGATAAAAAAAGACTCAAATTCCCTAAAATCTACCACATGACCTTGTTTGACCAAATTTTCAAAAATGAACTTGGTGCCCCTACACCATACACCTGGCCAAAAAAAGATTCCAAGTCCCTTGAGAATTGAATTATAGCTTGTCCACACTTGATCACTTCATCTTCTTGATTTACAAATTCTCCTTCATTAGGTAAACCTATCCATTGAACCAGGTACTATAGATTTGCATTTTCCTTTACATTTATAGGCTCCTTGTCACTTACGAATTGCTCCATCTTCCCAAATTGATATGTTGTATGCCCTCTTATCTTTCCCTTATCATAAACTATTGTTAAATTTTTCTTCATACCTGCAAACACATTTTGATCATCCTTGTTTTGGACTAATTTCTTCTTTTCTCTTGTTACACACTTGAACTCACCCACCTGTCCTTGAATCACTTCACCTTTTCCTCTTATTTCTTTCACTAGATTCTCTGCCCTTAGAATCTCTGCTTGATCAAGTTTACAAACCACTATCTTAACAAAAGTTGATTGTCCACTAACCTCTTTTGAAACCAAAGGACAAAGCACTGTCCCTATCATGATCTCATCATGCCATTCTTGCACTTCCATAGTCAATTCATCCTTGACCTTCTCTTTCTCTATTTTTTTCACCAAATCATCAATCTTTCCTTTGAACACTGTATCACTCTTCAAACTTGTTGTCTTCACATCTTCTTCTTTTGTAGTGGTTGCACACTCTTCATTTTTGTCTTCCTCAAGCTTCACAAACTCCTTCTTACCTAACATGATCACCTTAGCTACTTTAATCTACACTTTCTCATCCTCCTACAATGGTGTTAGTGTAAAAGTGGTTCCATCCTTTTCAATATGATAAGTATTATGTCTTCCATCATATATGACATGTCTATCAAACTGCCATGGTCTTCCAAGCAATAAATGGAAACAATCCATAGGAAAAACATCACAAATAATCTTTTTCCTTATAGCCACCAATGTTAAACTCAACCAAAGCTTGTTCATTCACCCAAGATGCTCTATAAGGTGTTTCATGAGGAATTTTTCCTAACTTCAGTTTATCAACCATTTCATTTGACACCATATTATCAATACTCACTAAATCTATTACTAATTTCCATACCTTTCCTTTGCACTTGTAGGTGGTCTTGAAAAGTGCTCTCCTTTGAGTCATCTCCTTCTCCTTGGATGATTTAAGTAATGTTCTTCTCACCCTCAATGATTCCCTAACTTCTAGAGAAACAAGTTGATTAGGAGAATGAATGCTCTCACAATCATCATCTTGTACCAATTGAACTCTTTTATCACCACCACTTGAAGTAGAAGCTTGTTTCTCAGGACACTTCCATGTTGGTTGACCAAATTGATTGTAATGGTGACATCTTCTTGAAAATGTACTTAAACTTCTACCTCCACCAAATCTTCCTCTAAAACCCCTAAAACTACCCCTTTGATTAGCAACTTGGTCTTTGTTTTTACTTGTATCTTCTTGTTCTTATTAAGTATACCTTGCACTTCTTCCTCTATTAGTGTTGCCTCTACCTCTTCCTTGTCTTTCTTGCCTTCTTTTTAACTTCTCCTCTACCCTAGCAGCCAATTGAAAATATTCTTCAACTATTCTTGGAGTAGCCAAACTCAATTCATCTTGTATTTGAAATCTTAAGCCACAAATATACCTTGCATTATTTTCATTTTCATCTTCAATATGACCAAACCTAATGCTTAACTTGTGAAATTCTTCAGTATAAGCCAGGACATCCTTATCCTTCCATTTTAAACTTTTCAACTTCTTGAAAGCTTGTATAGCATGATCACCTGGAAAAAATTGACTCTTAATCTTTGACACCATCCTATCCCATGAACTAAATTTTGTTTTTCCCTTTTTCAATCTTTCCTCTTGAACATAATTCCACCATGTAAGAGCAAAACCTTTGAACTTAGTTTTTGCAAAATTTACCTTATGTTCTTCAGTAGCCTCCTTGTAATCAAAGTAATTATCCAATGCATCTATCCAATCCAAGACTTCTTCAGCATCCAACTTTCCAGTATACATTGGCACATCTATTTTCTCACCATAAGCATCTCCTCTAACAGCCTTGAGAATCTTCACCATCCTTCTCTCATCTGGGTCCAAATCATCACCTTGGACTCTACCACTTGGAGGGTTTTCATCTTCACCCTCTTCCTCTTCCTCTTGGTCACTTTCCTCTTCAGTGACCTTTCATCTTCTTTGCTTTTTCTCTAATGTTGTAAATCTGGCTAAGATTGCTTCTTCTGACTCCTTTAACAACTTAATCTCTCTTACAAGTACTACACTACCTTTAGGAGGAATCTTGTCTCTTCAAATCAAAACTTTTTCTTCTTCAATCTTCAATTTCTTACCTTTAAAATATCTAACACCTATGCTCTGATACCAATTGATGTAGAGTAGGGAGGGAAACCTTCCAACAATCACAATTTGATCAATTTCCATCACTTTTTCTTCTCTTAAAACCCCAACTTAGCATATTTTCATAGTTCTTTCTAATTCTCCTTATAACATTGCAAATAGAGAAAATTGTGCATACCTCTCAAAAAAATCCTCAAACCCACAAAAGGCTAGGCATTCCAAATGCCTATTAAGGAATTCTTAAATATAACTCATTTGTGCCTGTAGTATTTTTAGACCAACACACTCAAATAATTCGTGCTACACTGCCCCAAGGCCAAATTAGGCCACTTTTATAAACCAACACCAACCCAGACTCTCTTCCAACCCCAACCATCTATTGTAGGATCACAAACAAACTACAAATAGCCAAAATCAACAACTTTTATTAGGAGAAACACTCACCAAGTCATCTAATCACAAAACCCTCACTTAGACTACTTTTAGGAGGGTTTATTGAAACTCAATAGTCCTGACCTAATTTCACCTTAACAAATCCTCAATCATATCAAAATATTTTTTTGCATGCTCTCCAAACCATCACCCAACCTTTGCTAATGCATTTTATGAAAACTCCCACTCTTAGCCATCACTTTTCAAGCCAAAACTCATAAAATATCACCTAGCATAGCATAAAAAATCCTTCAAATAGCCTTCCCTTCTCTTGAAACCTCCATCAACCTATAAAACTACCCTAAATCACCCATTTCACCAAGCTACAAGCAATTCTAACAGTGGAATGGGTGATTATTACATTTTAAATGCCCTCAAAACTTTAAACAGTGTTTTATAGACCCATTCACAAAAAAATGCTTATAAAGTTCTTAATACCTAATAAAAATAGACCAAAAAAAAGCCAAAATACTCTTAACACATGCCTATATCCAATTCAAAGCACCATTGATCAAAAATACTCAGTACGGACCCATATAGAGGTCTGGAGTAGTAGATTTTCAAAACATACACAGAATTTTCAATGAAAACAAGGGTTTCTTTTTGTTTTATCTTCACATACAATTCTCCAACCTCTACCTCAAGGTTATACAAGCATATTTAAACTTATTCCCCTCAAAACCCAATGGTCCATAACTGACTTTTAAACTTGTGACTCTTCAACTTCCTATTTTGCACTTTTGCAACTTTCCATTTGACAACATTTGAAATTATTGACATCTTTTGCAAAATGAACCCTCTATGACTCTAATTACACCAAGAATGATCTATTATGACCTTATTGGATAAAAATGGACTCAAGCTTCCTAAAATCTACCACATGACCTTGTTTGACCAAATTTGCAAAAATGAACTTGGTGCCCTTGCATTAGTTTTAAACCGTATGAAGGAGAATTGTAATTTTGTATATTCAATTTTAATGCAAGGTATTGGTAAAGCGTAGTTTTCATGGACCTTCAAACACTATTCCCAATTAGATGTTGAGGCAATAGAATTTCCTTTAACAATGCAAAGTTGGTGCTCCTTAGGGCTTGAGAGCACAAAGGTTCCTTGCATAGTGCATTTTGTAGTGGCCCTTCCCATAGCACAAAGACATGTCATAGTATTATTTTGTTCTTCTATGTTGCACAATGTGCATTAGTTTTTTGAAGAAAATAGAAAAGCATAATATCTTTGTGCATAACAAACTTTTTTCTGATTACAAATTGATAGTGCATAATTTGATAATACATAATCATTCTTATTTATTTTTCTTCTGGTTTCAAATTGATCCAGGTGGATCTAGGAAACCTAAAAATTCACAGTCTCAAAATCTCATGATGTTAGCCTCATCACATAGAGCTCACTGACACGATCCTAACGTAACTTGAAACATTTCAAAAGGAGGTCATATGCAAGAGTTATGCCTAGTCAAATATTGGTCAAACTAGCGAACCAGGGGGGCTTAAAAAAGGAAAAAAAATGATCATCTCATAATTCATCAAAATTGGCATCAAATCGAAGTGTTCATCGAGATGATTTTGACAACGTTCGTTTCGTTGAAATTTGAGATCGTACGCTTGAGATATCATAGGTCAAAGTTTCAGTTGACTAGGGTTAACCAAAAGGTACAGTTGATGACGTCAACAGTCCATACAGACAATGTGGTAGAAGACATGGCATCCATGTGGTAGCATAGGTCAGTGATGATGTGGCATGGTGGCATGGATGTATAGTCAGCAAGCCTAGTCAGCAGTATGTATAGTGCATGGTAGTCTAGTCAGCGTAATCAGTGAATGAAATTCAGACACGTGTCCTCTAGGTGTATTCTACCATGTCATCGGCGATGAATGGTATTGTGCCACATGGCATGATCCGGTTGATGCAAGTAGTATCCTACATACTCACTCCTCTGAGCAACAGTTTGTTAGAAGTTTGCTTGAAAAAAATAAAGTGGGGGCTGAACCACCGACCCCCACGTTGATAGTGCCTCCCTTTACCATTGCTCAACGCACATGGAGTTTAACAATATGTAGTGTTAGGTTGGTTTTTTTGTCAAAAACCATTGAAATTGGTTATAAAAAAATAGTCGGCCAGAGATTTGAACCCCCGACCGGCGGGGTAACAAAAACAGTAATGACCACTACACCGTCGGTGTCGTTTACGATATATGTGACATGGGTTGATTATAACCCATGTTTATCCCGAAATTCATAACAAAATAACCATTAAATGGTTAGGTGTTAAGTGTTAAATAACAACAAACAAAATCCAAAAACCATAACCAAGCCCGAGAATACAATAAGACAAGGGCTTAAAAACAAATTTAATGGTTTGTTTTTTAGGGGGTTAGGAAACAAAGGTTATTTTTGTTGTAAGAGGTTATTTTGTAATTATGGTGGGTTTTGGCCATATTGTCCAAACTTATGCATAAAAGGGGGTGATGCGATAGAGTTTTTATGTTTTTGCTTTGTGAAGAAAAGGTGGAGAATTCTTGGAAGAGGAGAATTACAAGGTGTTTTTGTACACCAAAAATTGTAAAATTGAGAGTGAGAGATTGTGAGGAGTTTTATGTAGGTTTTGGAAGCTTGATATTGTAAGAAGGCTCTTGCTTGGCGATATCAATAAAGCGGATCAGGAAACGTAGCTCAAATTGAGCGAACTTCGTTATCAAGTGTGATCTCTCTATTCTTCTCTTTTGTTTATCATTCTCTTCAATATTTTGATTCATTGGTTTATGTTTCATTGATTTGGATTAAGAACAAGCGAATACTAGTTTCCTTAATTTATGGTTAAGATTCATAACCACGTAATTTTGTTGGATCGGGGTAAAATTTGTAGTTGAGAGTAAAGTGCAAATTATTTGTTGCTCTTTAATTACAGATCACAAATGCTTGTTGCATTGTTCGATAGTCCTAAACTAAGTTTCATTTTACCCACATGGATTTATTTTAAGGATTTTTTGTTGCATTGTAGGATTTTTGGTGCACACTAGCCGTCCAAAGGCTATAGTTAGGAGTTCTAAATTGCTACTGATCATGGTGAGTATTTGCTTCTTTATTTTTTCTTTGTATGTGTTCAATATTTCAAGCTTTGGACATTCTCTTATGGCAATTACTTCACCAAGTACTATCAATGCAATTCTTTTTTTTTTATCTTTCACATGAAATCTACAAATATGGCTATAAAAAATCATGTCAAGAGACAAAAACTATCCCACAAGCCAATTGTAGTAGAAACGTATAAACCAACTATGAATACACCGTTCATATCAATTGATGAAGTTCTCCACCATGGACATTGTTTTCAAATAGACTCATTCAATCACAAATTTGGTGATTGTCTATTTGACATAGTACATGTTTTTCTTGATTGTCATTATACATCAAAATAGCTACACAATGGTCTTGTGGATCATTTCTTAAACTATTTTCACAATCGTTCTCCTATATCTTTAAGCTTGTATGCTATTGATTTTCACCTAGCAATGCTAGTGATTTTTCATAATGTACATGACAAGAACATGTACCTATGAAGAATGAGGCTTTCAGCCAAAAAACTCAACAATAGTGGTGAAACTAGGATTTGGGGTGACACATTCTGTCTAAAATGGCTAGCATATTGACTGTACATGCCAATACACATTTGGTCTTTAACATTCAAAACATTGTATTTACATTTCAATGATCATGCATGTGATCTTGCAATATCAATTATTTTCCATGATACAACTCCTGTTGTTGGCCACTATGAGCCTATCCTTTCACGACTAAATATTTTTTGTATACATATCAAGTTTCTAAATTGCTAGTTGCAGGTTACAAATATTTGGCTACTTCATACAAAACATCTCTTAGCATTATCTAGCATCCAATACAGCATCTAGAGCATCTACAAATAGGTGAGTACTTATCATTTGACACCAACAAATTTCAAAAACATATCAAACCTCAGTAATGTATTTTCCACAACTTGTTTTGATACATGCTTCACATAAGTATCTCATTGCATATGTTTGCAGGAACATTTGGAAAACACAAATCTGATTTTTGGTAAAACAGAAGATGGCTGAGTCAGTTGAGAAACAAGATGAAAAGAGGCAAGTACTCTATCCTATTTGTGTTACATATGACTTGGCTCTTTATATGTTTAATTATCAATTTACTTTTCATAATTGATCAAATCGCAATCTACAAATTGAAAGCAGTGATTGCAAAGCCATCAAGCATCTTTGATATATGCATAAAGAACTTGAATTTAGCATTTGAAGGTGATGTTTTGGCTATTTATGATCCTGCAATTACCACAAATCTTGGAACACCACCAAAAGTAGATGTTGATTTAGTTGATAGTCATGGTCAAATGACAATCACTACAAACATTAACAACAAATTAATTGACACATTTCTGCCATTGTTATCACCTTATACAAGTGTCTATCTCACAAAATTTGTCATTAGGAAAAAAAACTCAATATGAAAGAGGGGATGTCAATTATTCCCTTGTTTTAACTGCTAGAAGCACCATTGAACCCATTGAAAAAGTTTGTAAAGAATACAGATTGATTCCTGACACAACCATCCCATAGATCGTCCAATCAAATGACTGTAAGAGTTGAAGATATTAAATCAACACCCAAGACCACTTGCAAAAACAATGATAACCTTCTACAAGAGGATATGAAAGAATGAGCTTGCTATTGGACTCAAGGAACACTGAGAGGGGGGGTGAATCAGTGTTCAGCAAATTTGACTTTCAATTTAGATCTTAAATCATTTTTAGCACATAAACAAAAATAAAGATGCAAGCACATAAACAAGATGATCAAGACACCATAACACCAATATTTTTACATGGAAACCCTGTTATGGGAAAACCCATGGTGGATATTAATCCATAATTTATACTCTGTTAAAAGTATGAACAAAAGGGAATGCACTTGCATTTAGGCACACTACCTAGAGCTCACTGCTCAAAATAAGGATGGCTCACTACCTTAAGAAAATTTTTGTGATTACAACAAAAATTGAACTAAGAAGATAGCATCTATAAATGCATGGATTCAGTTCTGGTGAAGCACATAAAACAAATTCTGAATCTTCCATTTGATCCTGCAACTCGCTCTGCTCTATTCTACCCTATTGCAAAATTTATTCAACTAGTCTTCTAATGTTTTCTCATACATTTTTTCTTATCTTTTTGTACATTCACACCTTCTCACCACTTCATCCTCACACCAAAAATGAATTACCTATTTCATATATATCCGCTAGCAAGTATTTTAATCACTTAAGTCAACTTCAACAAAACATGAAATATTCTCCAATAGTCGGCTCAGATCACAAGTTATATTTAATGCGTACCCATAAAGGTCAGCTAAGACATAGCTAGGACCTAAAACAATATTCTAAAACTTAGAAACAATTAAACAACTACTCCTTATACATTCATGACACGCTGCATTCATTAAGTCAACCATAATGAGAAAATAAACAAAAAATCATTCTACCGAATCTCCTAACTCATACACTGATTGTTGCAACACTGCAAAACTTACCAATAAGGTAACATACATGCTTTACAACCTTTCTTGGAGATCCACAACACAAAATTATGATCCGGTGAAGCATACTGATCGACTAACTAACCAAATACCCTGTTCTTCATGCTTTATGTCGGTAACACATTGTCTTCTACATTTTCTGCCGGTATAAGTAGATCCTGATATGCGAACTGATATAATGACTTTAGTTGCCATCAATAACAACACTAGAAGCCATAAACAATCTCCCCAAGCCATATTGCAACACTTGCTTGATATTAAGACCTATCAAATGATGAGATATGAAGTATGCTACAAATGTGTGTAGTCACCTTCCTTATATAGGTAAGGTTGAAATGTAGTAATTAACATGATGTTGAAAATTTTCATAATCCTATGACATGAGACAACTAACAAACTAATCACCTAGGAAATGATGCATTATCTAGATAAGTTCTAGAAAATCCAACTAAGACTTCTAGAAAGAATCTTATATCCTAAATAAACTTATGTAAGTGTAATTAAATAATTACACCAACACCCCCCCATAAGTGCAACTTAGGGAGAAGATTATTATGTAAATGATGCAAAGATGGGTCTTGACTACTAGGCCATTTTAGGTACCCATGTACAAATGCAAAAATAAATATCTCACAACTGGAGACAAGGAGAAAACCTAGTGGGACAAAACTCCTCTCCAAAAGAGAGAAAAGAAACAAAAGAAACAAATCATGTGAGGAAGGATGGACGACTCCATGATACCCCCAAGTACACCATCCATCACATATATACATTACAATCAATAGCCCCCCCCATAGGAGGGAAAGAGAGAGACTATGTAGCCCCCCCACAATGTGTGATCACCTGCAAAAATGGTAAGTTCTTAAAGAAAAAACATGATCCAATGTCGACAAATAACTTGTATCCCTTTTGGAAGAATCAAACCCAAGTACAAATGCAGGAATGCTTCCCATTTTGGATAGGAATTGAATGAAAGAAGCATGAATAGATATGATGATGTTGTCTCTGAAAGCTGCTCATGTGTCTCCTTTTTTTCCATAATCAAATCAAGTACATGCCCAATCAATGAAGAAGGTGAAAAATCAGGACTATGCGGAAACTGATGTTGAACAATATCCAAAGACCATGATGGTTTGACAATAGTTGTGCAATGACTATCATCAAAGAGGAGAGTTAACCCCTCAAATGTGTCCTCCAAATTTGAAATGTGAGACTCCACAAACAAGGAAGCAATGTCTATCAAATAGGAATCCCAATCAAGAAGACAATGAGATACTTGTTGTGATGAATCACTAGAATTTCTCAATGAATCACCAACATGAGATGAATGGTCCTGTTGAACAAGAATGGTAGGAGCCTCAATCAATGACTCTACACACATTGAATCACTGAGAGTGAAGGTACATCAACTGTCTCTAAAGGAGAAGGAGCATTTGAAGAAACCTTGTCAACCTCTTCAAAAGATTCAAAGCACTCCAAACAATCAAACTCCTACATAGTATCATCATCATAGGGTATCCTATCTAAAGGATGAAGAGGCATATGAAATTTTGAAACCTAATCATCAGGGAATGGTGGAGTATTGGGATCACCATATATCTCCCAAAGATTATTCCAAAGAGTATGAGGACAATCATGATGATCAATACCTTTCAAAATATCATCATCAACATGCATTGCAATGACCCCTAAAACATTATATCTGTTGCAACTCCAAACAAATTTTTGAATACCTTGACCTAGATGGGGAACAATACCATACAAATGTGGCAACAATTCAAGAGATTGGAGGTGATCTATGATTCCATCTCTCCATTGTTTATAGTTTCCCTTTTGCAACATAATCAGAGAAGGATAATATTCAAACCCCATAATAAGCTATGAAAAATCTCCACAATTACAAAGACATTGACCTTCAAAATGAATTAGAAACTCCCAAATATGATATATACTGCAAATGAAGTCTTCCCAAACTAATAGAACTTCTCCAGGACTCTGGATCTCCAAGTAATTAGTCAAAATTCCAAATGTGCAAAATACTAAATAAATAATAGCTGGCGTTGAATCTAGAAAATGTTCATGGTAACAATGAAAGAGCTCCTAAATATCTTCCAAACATAACTTGAATCACCAAAAATAGAGAAACTGGCTGAAAGTTATGAGCTTGGAGGTCGAAATGGGAGATCTGACTTCAAATGGATATGATTTGTACCTACAAGAAAATCTGAAAAAATTGCATGCACCACTGCGAAGTAATTGGAGAGAGCTTTCCACTAATATCTCATTTGCAGAATTTGGAGATTGTGGCAAAAATTTGTGCAAAAATGAAAAAAGGCCAATATGAGGCACTTTGAGAGCTAAATAGGGCAAAATTTTGGCACCTAGGGGCTGGCTTTTGGTCGGTCATGTAACCACGGGTTCTAAAGGCAATTAAAAAGATGCACCACCCAAAGGTGGTGGTGCCTCTTCTAAGCTATACACCTTTGTAGGGCTTAATACTGGTCAGCCCAAGAAAAAGTTAAAAGACTTTGGCCTAAAAACATGAAGTCACAATTTTAATATCAACAAATAAATCCTTCGTACCATCAACTACAAAAAAGAAGGCGACTAGGGTTGATGTGACCAGTACCACTAACAAAAAAGGGAGCTCAAATGTAAATTATGTAGGCCGGTCGGGCAAGTAATAAAGGAGTCGGTGAATGTACAGTGTCTGCGAGTGAAGGGAGGATTCGGCTATGACAAAGGACACCACAAATGGCTAATGGAAATAAATTTATGCCAAGATAACCCACAAAAAAAAAAGGCCTTGAAAATTGAAAACCATTCCATAGTTAAGGCTGATAAACCCTGGTGGAGTGTGGAGAATTCTCATGGGCCAACATAAAAAAAATTCACGGTAGTCGACAAAGGTTCCATGGGTGCTAGCAAGGACATAGAACTGGTGAAGGAACGACTATCGAAAAAAAATTGAAGCCACCAGTCAATGAAACATGGGCTCAGCAAGGATTGCAAGGAGGTTGGCTTAGGCCAACAATAACCTGCAATAAATAAATGTCAACATCCCTGTACAAATATGGCCTCTATAAAAAATGTGTCCATAGATTTTGTATGCCAAAATTTTTTTTAATAACCCTTATAAAATATTAATTCCCCAAATAATATGAAAAAGATTACCCGATGAAAATAATTTATGCAAAACATACAAAAAATATATATTTTTTTTTATTATGCAATAATCAAATATCATACCCTATACTTGGGGGTCGTATGGCCACCCTGGGTAAAAAAAATTGCCTCACAAATAGTTGAAGAAAAAATAGGGTGTATTATCTATTGATTCTCATCTCTCGAGCCTCCTAGAAATAATGGTTAGGTTGTATCTACCTAAAAATGCATCAGAAGCTCTGCAACTCCTGAATCTTGCAAATCTTCAAACCTCCACAACTTTGGCTAGAAATGTCAGATTTAGGCAAAACAAAAGTCAATTCTAATTTTCATAGCTACCCTGAACTCAAATTTGAGCTTAGATTTCCTCCAACACAAGCCAAAAGTGACTTTCCATGAAATCCCACCTATGGAGAGACAACCTCAAATCAAGATCTCTCATTGGCAATAGCTCCACCCTCAAATCTAAGAAGGTTTTGCAAGATGTGGCTCTGATACCATGTAAGAGCTGAAGATATTAGCTCAAAACACAAGACCACTTGCAAAAAAAATGATAAACTTCTACAAGAGGATATGCAAGAATGAGCTTGCTTGGTATTAAGACCTATCAAATGATGAGGTATGAAGTATGTTACAAATGTGTACAATCACCTTCCTTTTATAGGAAAGGTTGAAATGTAGTGATGAACATGATGTTGACAAATGTCATAGTCCTATGAAATGAGCAAATAACAAACTAATCACGTAGGAAATGATGCATTAGCTAGATAAGACAAGTTCTAGAAAAGAAAACTAAGACTTCTAGAAATAATCTTATATCCTATGTAAACTTATGTAAGTGTAATTAAATAATTACACCAACAATGACAGTTTCTCTATTGGAACAATTGGCGTTGTTGTTATTAGTCATTTTCAAGCACTAATGCAATATGAGCTACAAGTTAAAGATGAGGAAATCCAAGATGATTTCGCCACTGTAAGATGTTCTGCACAGTTCATGATGACATCATAGAATTCTAGCACTTTGCTTTTTGGAACCTAGTAAATAGTTTTTATAATTTTTCTTCCATGAAACAAATTTACATATAACATGTCTTTCTTTCTTGAAAATAGTTGCATTTGAACAGTCGTTATTTGATTAAATTAATTTGTCTATTTTTGAATTTTAAGTTTTTATTCTAATTCAATTCCATTGAATTCTTAAACTAATTTTCGAAGGGATCTTGAATCTCAACAATTTGTACCTTGCAGCTTATAGTCTCGATCAGCCACATAAAGTTGTATGGAAAACTTCAATTGATCTTAGCATCAACTAAAACCCCTTTCATAATGTTTAGAAATATTGTTCATTTTGGGCCAAAAGGCATGAGCTTGATGAAACAACACAGTTCAGCTTCATTGATGAACTCAATTATACATCTACAAAGACCTCCCTAGAACCACTAAAGATGTCAAACATGGAAGTAAACACACCTGAACCATTTAGCTTTTACATGCTAGCATAGATTTTTGATAGAAATCACTTGTCATGTGTGCTTTTGTATAGTGAATTTTCAAAAAATTGCATTGTTGTGACATTTCACTAATTTCATTTGCACTACCATTATAGGTGATAGGAACACTAAGACCTAAGAATGTCCACTTTCCCCCATACAAACCAATCTACACTTCATGTACGATTTTTTTTTTTATGCAAACATCAAAGAATGATGTTGCATGGTGCAGAGCCTATAGCACTGACACAAAATTTGAATATATCCCTTTTCTACAATGTACTATTCATACATCAGATGGGGCTATGGACTACTATCTACACAAACAGTAGCTACAAAATAGCTTCCCATTGCTAGCTATTATTCCATTTCAAGATTACAAGAAAGACATGCTAGCAGTAATGTTCTTGCTATAGAGATTTCGGATGCAAGGAACGTTCACGCTTACAGTGGATAATTGCATCATACAAATTGTGACTGAAGCAAGCAACATGGCATCTCCACCAACTTGAAAAGACATTTGCACTTTGGCCCAGGTGCTTACATTTTACTATTCCAATTTCCATTCTTATTCATTGATAGCACGTCATGCAATTTGCATTGTCATGAGTGTAATGCTTATTGATTATGAAACAGGTTCCAGGAAATGCAAAGTTGCAACATAGAACAATATCAACAAGTAAAATGTTTAATAGTCATCACAACCTAACTATTCTTGAAAATTTCAATGAGAAGACAATCATGTTTATGCTTTTATAAAGACTAATCTAGTAGTTTATTTTCAGCTCTTATATAACTACATAACTTGACAATTGTATTTTCATCTCTTTCAAACATTCATAGTATAGATGTGAATAGATTTGCTTGCAATTTCATAAGTAGTTATAAGTTATGTATTAAGTTTATTTTGACTTCTTATATGTAGCACATAACTTGAAACTTTTGTATTCATTTGTTTGAAACATACATGCTATAGTTGTAAACAACTTTGTTTGCAATTTCACAAGTAGTTATAGTTAATGTTGTATGTGTGATGTTTTCTCTCTAGAAATCATTGTAATACATGTTTGTGACAAAAAAAAAAACTATACCGATTCAATTTTTCTTTTATGTGAAATAGAAAATATCTAGTAAAATGCTTGGTTCTTTAACATACAACATTGTATTCGTCCAAAAATTACTTATCTATGAAAATGATAGTGGCCTTGTTTGTAATGCTATTCTGAACAATCTAGATTATGGTTTCTAAAATGCATCAACATTACATGTTCCTCCAAAGTATTATGTATCTAAAAAAATGTTTCTAAGGTTCTTTGCAACGCCATCTTGGAAAAATTGATTTCTATTTTAGAAGATCTTCATAGGAAAATCACTAGGATGATGGGGACATCTAGATAGCACAAATATATTTTTTTGGTTAAATTAAGAGAACCTACACTACAGTTTCAATCTATCAATTTCATTCCAAAATAGATTATAGCTATTGATGGAATATAATATGTCTTTTTTCTCCAAGGACACTACACTTTTACTTATGTCTAGTTTTCATTGATTGCTAATGGGTGAAAAACAAGACATGTGTTACATCGTGTCTTACATGTTTTGCATCTAAATTTGGATTGAATCTTACATGCATTGCATCTAAGCCTGGTAGGACCAAAAAATAGAATAGCTTTCTCACCCTATAAAATGTAGTCAAGTGTTATAAATTCCATGTCAAGTGCCACGAATTTAATAACACTTTTGCTTGCTTGCTCTATAGAGCACAAGCGCTTTGGTACACACTAGTCTTAACAAATTTATGTTGAGAATTCATATCTTTCTCTCCTAATTTTGATAGTCAATATTTGAAGATAGAGAATTATGTAGATTACATATATGACATGATCATATAGAAATTCTCATAGACAATTTAACCTTCCTGCTATAAAGTGATTTAGTCTTTTGTTGCCTGTGTACTTTCCTACATCTTTCACACTCTTATTTTATAGTTTTTATGTAGTCACAATTCATTTATGGCTTATGGTGTGAAGTATTCACATTGTTAAACAAAACATTGTTCATATTTATTCTTCATTTTCTTTATTTCTCTCATGGTAGTTAATTTAGTCTCTATTAAAAAAGTGTATGTCTATTGTGTTACACTCAAACAATCAAGCTTTTCTAAGTTCTTATATCCACAACACTGCCATTTTCTTGTGTTTCCTACTCATTTGTCCACATTGTTTGACAATACTAAATTTTTTTAATTAAGATGTTTTCTATTTATATGCATTTGCAACTCATGAATGGTTTATAGTGCCAAGTCTTAAATCCTTCACACCAAAAATTTCTTGTGTTTCTTGTTCATTTTCTCACATTGTTTCATGCAAATGAAATCAACCTACATTGGAAGAATTTATAACTATTATGTTCGACACAAAGAATGAGACATATGTAAGTTATAGTATCTATTACACTGTCATTTTCTTGCCTTGCCTGCTCATTTTCCCACATTGTCTGATGTTGGTGAAATCTATGTCTTCTCATAGGTTTTATGTCTATCGCATTGCAAGTGAACCATAAGGCATATGTAACTTCCTAGACCTTTTGCAATCTCGTTTGATAGTTTTTTGTCTACCTACAATTGTAATGTTCCTTGTTTTGTTCCAAATTGTTGTTGGCCTCATTAAGTGGAAGCTTTATACTCATGTGTTGATACATTGTGACTAGACTCAAATGCATGAGTCATTCAAGACTTATGGAGTGAAGATTTCACTACATCTAGGAAATGATTTCACTTGCTTTGATTTCTTAGGTGAGTTAAATATCTACCTCCTTGTAGAATTTATATTTATTATATTTCAAACAAAAATCAAGGCATTTGTAAGTTACTATATCTTTTGCATTGCATTTCTTGCATACTATGTACACTTGCTTTGACTGTTTGACAATACTCTGAATTGTCCCTATTGATAAGAGAATGAGCGAAATTGGAAAGAAATTGATCTAGTTTACCTGATTTCTTAAACACATTTACCACCTCCATGATGAGTTTTGATGGTGGTAAGTGTTTTCCAGATGCATTAAAGTTGTGATGGATACGTTTTGTATCTTCATAGCTCCCATTTCCCCAGCATGGTTCACTTGGCAACTCGTATGGATTCTCAAAGTCATTTCTTAGATAATGTGTTCCATTGAGAGGGTTTATATCTATTCCACAGATGACATGCTCTATTCACAAGACCTATGAATAATTTGATGAGATCAAAATCTGCCTCTATTCAAATGCTTTATATGTATAGTGCAATAGAAAAAAACCAAGCCTTTGTAAGTTCCCATATATTTTACATTGTCATATTTTCCATTGTTATTTGATCTATTTAGTTTGTTTGACAAGAGTGGAAACTTTGTCTACTGACAAGTTCTATGTGTACTATTTTTGCAAGGGGAATTCAATGCGTCTATAAGTTCCTCTATCTTCAACACTACTACTTTATAGGTTTTTATATCTATGCACCTATTATGGACTCTGTTATATTGCAAAATATTTCTCAACATCAGGAATGGACAAATTTAGACAATCTTTGATGCTTCATTGCTATTGGAAAATTTACATGCCTTTTGAATGTTCTTTGATGTACTGATGTCCTTGTATCCTATTTTTCTTCCCTCACATCGCATTTTAATCATGACAATATAAATATGTATATGCTAATTTTCATTTGCATTGTTTATCCATTTGCTTTGATTCTTTCCTAAAGCTGAAAACTCGATCTACTAGGACAATTTATTTCAATTGTGTGTGCGGGAAAAAAGGAGCAATTTGTAAATTTCTATGCCTTTTGCACTAACAGTTGTTTTTTCATTGATTATTCGCTTCATTAGACTCTTTCATAAGAGTGGAATCTATCTCTACCAACAAGATTTGTGTGTACCATACTTGTAGTGAAAAACAAAGTAGTTGTAAGTCACTATATCTTTTACATTGTTGATTTACAGTTTCATGTAGCTCTACATTTTATGCATAAATCTCTATTGTTTCTTGTTTTCTTGTGAACATTCTAGATTCTAGGCATTATTAATGGCTTTCACTATCAACTTTCAAGTCTATCGAGCAAAGAATGGTTTGCACTTTTTATTCATTTTCTTTGCCTATTTTAAGAGGGAGGCAACAAAACAAGCATTTTTAAGTTACTATATCTTTTACACTCTTCTTTCCTACATTAGTTATTCATTTTATTTCATTATTTGATGAAAATGGAACCTATATCTATTCATAGGATTCATGTCTTTTGTGCTTGAAGGGAAGAAAAAGGCTCTTCTAAGTTGCTCTATGCTTTATAGTGTCGTTTTATACTTTTTTACATCTCTGCATTTTATGACTCCTTGCCTATTGTTTCTTGCTCTCTGCATTTAACACCTTAATGTCTACTCCCCCTTTTTTTTTTAATGTTTCTATGAGTCACACTCTATTATTGAATTAAAGGCTTAACACCAATATTCATTAATGCAAACTTTTGTGTTTCCCACTATAACAAACGCAACAAATTCTTTCTCTTCACATGTGCATGCCAGCTACATTTGAAACTATCGAACTCATTTCATCAACTCATAATGCTTTTTTGCTACTAGTTTTTGTCGATGCCTCATGTTCTAGTAAGGACGTTTACCATTTTTTATTTCCTTGTCTTCATTTATTATCAATGGGATCAAGCACAACTTGCATTATTAAATTCTAGTGAAACTTCAAGCCCAAGAAATATTTGGAATATAGACAATTCTTATTTTCATCAAATAGATTGAAGTGCAGCTAGCTACTTCCATTCTTAATCATTACTACCATAGAAATTGACATTGATAAATTACGATGTTAAGCCTCTAATTGAACAATAGATAGTAATAGAGATTAACACACAAAATGGAGACAAGTCTTTAACTCAACAAGAGAGGCTAACCCATAAATGTACTAAAAAATAGCAAACACTAGGCATTAACTCATAAAAAGAAAAGATGAAAACAACCATGAAATGACACTATAAAGGTATAGCAACTTACAAATGATTCATTTTTCCAATTCCAAAATTCTAGACATGAACCCTCCCAAAAGATATTGATCCCATTCTCATCAAACAATTCAATTTAAACAATACATAATGAAAAAATGAAAGTGTAAAAGATATAGTAACTTACAAATGCCATCTTTATCGCTTCCAACAGGGTAGATCTAAACCCTCTCAAAAGACACAAATTTCAGCCTCATCAAACAACCTGACAAAATGAACAAACAAGGAAATTTATACTTTGCTTGACAGACTTAAAAGTTCACACCATAAGCCACTAATGAAACCTATAGTTCAGTCTAATCACAATAAATGAAAACTTTCCTATAGTAAGTGTGATGTATTGCTTAGTACTAGAAATTTTTCGTGGCTTTTTAATGTTCTTAGCTATAGCATACCATTGTCATAATGGGCTTATGCATATATAGTCCATCATTCCTATTTAATGTTAATAGACTATAATGAAACTATCATTAATTGCTTATGGTATAAAGTTCAACGATTTGCAGTGTTTATTCATTTGCTTAGATTGGGTAACAAGGATGGAATCTTTGGCTACTCACATAGTCTATATCTATCATAGCTTAGAATGGGGGGAATTAGAAAGAAGTTGATCTAATTTTCTTTCCTTCCCAGATAGTTTTCCAACTGGCATAGAGACATTTGATACAGATAAATGCTTTTACAAAAAGCATTTCCACACACCAGTAGCCACCTTGTTGCATGTGGTAAATCAAGCCTTGTGTAGGAAAGCAACTGTTATCACTCAATTTTGAATGTCTCTTATGCCCTAGAGTCTCTTGCTTGAATTTAGACAAGATCATTGCTTCCACATATACTAGCTACATTCTCCATTAAACTTCCCATTTCTCTCTGCCCATTTATGCATATTAAATGATCTGGTTCTCTCATTCTTTACGTTCTCATTTGCTTGGCCACTTTACATCTTTCATAGTCAAAGCAAAAAGCAAGAGGTTTGTAAGTGCCTATATCTTTTACACTGTCATTTTCATGTTGTTTACTCACTTACTTGGATTGTTTGATGAGAGAGACTTTTGTGTCTATTGACAAGATCTATGTCTCTCATATTGGAAACAAAGAAAGAGCTGGTTGTATTTTGCTATGTCTATCAAATTCATGTTTGTTGAGAAGGTTTGTATCTATGGTATTGGAATCCTAAAAGGAGCCATTTATAAGTTCCTATATCTTTTACATATTCCTTTTTTCCATTATATATTCATGTGCCTAGTAACCTTCACCAAGACAGAATTTGTCTCCACTACTAGAGATTATTTCTACCGAATTGGAAACAAAAAACAAGCCATTTGTAAGTTCTTAAATCATTTACAATGTTGTTTTGTAGTTTTTTCCATCTCCACAATTTTTTAGTTAACATCTATAGTTTCTTGTTCTCTGCATTTTATTGTTTATTATCTATTGTTTGTTATATTTTTTTGTCCTCTATGCTTCACTTCCTTTAATAGTCACTATCTCCTCTTAACTTACAAGCTTAACACCATAATTCATCAATGTTGACTTCTTTGCTAGCCACAAGTAATAAAGGGTCACCATCAATGGATTTAGGTGTCAAGTTCACTCGAAAGGACATTTGTAAGATTTTTTGTATCTTGCCTCTCTTTCATATTAATCAATTTCTCTTTCTAATATTTCAATGCATTTTTTCTTTTAACTATTTCTTGCATGAACTAATCACTAATTTTAATCTCTCCATGCAGTTACCTAAATCAATGAAGCTTGAAAAGACAACTCATTTGGTGGTCAATGATATTCATGCTATTATAATCACAATAAAATTATCATTTCCATATGCATCAAATTGACTGATTCTATGTACATAAAACTATTTGGATTTCTATGAATTATATATTTCATAATTCATTGTAATGTATCAAATATCATATTTTAGATTTGAACAATCCAATAAAGGATATTTTCCCTACTTTAGATAATGCTTATTGAACAAAACTTGTGTTGCCACATATATTTTTTTAAATATAGTTGTTGATACAAAATTTATTTGACTTCATCTTATTCTTGTTTAGCATCACATTCTCTTACATGTATTTATCATTTATCTTATCCCTTTACTTAAGCATTTCTCATTTTCTTGATAAAGACTTAACACGATGGTGTGTTGGAATGCATTGCAACTGTACACTTGAATTTATTAAATGGAAATAAAAAATAGGTCTAAGTAATTGGAAAATTTCTATGTATGAAATCATTAAATCTATGTCTATTGTATTGGGAGCAAAAAATGATGCATCTGTAACTTTGTAGGTCTTCTACAGTGTCATTTTATAGTATTTCACAACTGTATTTTATGGATTAATGCCTTTTTTTTTTCTTCAATTTTCCACACACATGCATTGCAACTATAGCCGAATT
>VDFB02271358.1:568726901-568804507 GCA_007258455.2 Sequoia sempervirens
AATCCATAGGAAAAACATCACAAATAATATTTTTCCTTATAGCCACCAATGTTAAACTCAACCAAAGCTTGTTCATTCACCCAAGATGCTCTATCAGGTGTTTCATGAGGAATTTTTCCTAACTTCAGTTTATCAACCATTTCATTTGACACCATATTATCAATACTCACTAAATCTATTACTAATTTCCATACCTTTCCTTTGCACTTGTAGGTGGTCTTGAAAAGTGCTCTCCTTTGAGTCATCTTCTTCTCCTTGGATGATTTAAGTAATGTTCTTCTCACCCTCAATGATTCCCTAACTTCTAGAGAAACAAGTTGATTAGGAGAATGAATGCTCTCACAATCATCATCTTGTACCAATTGAACTCTTTTATCACCACCACTTGAAGTAGAAGCTTGTTTCTCAGGACACTTCCATGTTGGTTGACCAAATTGATTGTAATGGTGACATCTTCTTGAAAATGTACTTAAACTTCTACCTCCACCAAATCTTCCTCTAAAACCCCTAAAACTACCCCTTTGATTAGCAACTTGGTCTTTGTTTTTACTTGTATCTTCTTGTTCTTATTAAGTATACCTTGCACTTCTTCCTCTATTAGTGTTGCCTCTACCTCTTCCTTGTCTTTCTTGCCTTCTTTTTAACTTCTCCTCTACCCTAGCAGCCAATTGAAAATATTCTTCAACTATTCTTGGAGTAGCCAAACTCAATTCATCTTGTATTTGAAATCTTAAGCCACAAATATACCTTGCATTATTTTCATTTTCATCTTCAATATGACCAAACCTAATGCTTAACTTGTGAAATTATTCAGTATAAGCCAGGACATCCTTATCCTTCCATTTTAAACTTTTCAACTTCTTGAAAGCTTGTATAGCATGATCACCTGGCAAAAATTGACTCTTAATCTTTGACACCATCCTATCCCATGAACTAAATTTTGTTTTTCCCTTTTTCAATCTTTCCTCTTGAACATAATTCCACCATGTAAGAGCAAAACCTTTGAACTTAGTTTTTGCAAAATTTACCTTATGTTCTTCAGTAGCCTCCTTGTAATCAAAGTAATTATCCAATGCATCTATCCAATCCAAGACTCCTTCAGCATCCAACTTTCCAGTATACATTGGCACATCTATTTTCTCACCATAAGCATCTCCTCTAACAGCCTTGAGAATCTTCACCATCCTTCTCTCATCTGGGCCCAAATCATCACCTTGGACTCTACCACTTGGAGGGTTTTCATCTTCACCCTCTTCCTCTTGGTCACTTTCCTCTTCAGTGACCTTTCATCTTCTTTGCTTTTTCTCTAATGTTGTAAATCTGGCTAAGATTGCTTCTTCTGACTCCTTTAACAACTTAATCTCTCTTACAAGTACTACACTACCTTTAGGAGGAATCTTGTCTCTTCAAATCAAAACTTTTTCTTCTTCAATCTTCAATTTCTTACCTTTAAAATATCTAACACCTATGCTCTAATACCAATTGATGTAGAGTAGGGAGGGAAACCTTCCAACAATCACAATTTGATCAATTTCCATCACTTTTTCTTCTCTTAAAACCCCAACTTAGCATATTTTCATAGTTCTTTCTAATTCTCCTTATAACATTGCAAATAGAGAAAATTGTGCATACCTCTCAAAAAAATCCTCAAACCCACAAAAGGCTAGGCATTCCAAATGCCTATTAAGGAATTCTTAAATATAACTCATTTGTGCCTGTACTATTTTTAGACCAACACACTCAAATAATTCGTGCTACACTGCCCCAAGGCCAAATTAGGCCACTTTTATAAACCAACACCAACCCAGACTCTCTTCCAACCCCAACCATCTATTGTAGGATCACAAACAAACTACAAATAGCCAAAATCAACAACTTTTATTAGGAGAAACACTCACCAAGTCATCTAATCACAAAACCCTCACTTAGACTACTTTTAGGAGGGTTTATTGAAACTCAATAGTCCCGACCTAATTTCACCTTAACAAATCCTCAATCATATCAAAATATTTTTTTGCATGCTCTCCAAACCATCACCCAACCTTTGCTAATGCATTTTATGCAAACTCCCACTCTTAGCCATCACTTTTCAAGCCAAAACTCATAAAATATCACCTAGCGTAGCATAAAAAATCCTTCAAACAGCCTTCCCTTCTCTTGAAACCTCCATCAACCTATAAAACTACCCTAAATCACCCATTTCACCAAGCTACAAGCAATTCTAACAGTGGAATGGGTGATTATTACATTTTAAATGCCCTCAAAACTTTAAACAGTGTTTTATAGACCCATTCACAAAAAAATGCTTATAAAGTTCTTAATACCTAATAAAAATAGACCAAAAAAAAGCCAAAATACTCTTAACACATGCCTATATCCAATTCAAAGCACCATTGATCAAAAATACTCAGTACGGACCCATATAGAGGTCTGGAGTAGTAGATTTTCAAAACATACACAGAATTTTCAATGAAAACAAGGGTTTCTTTTTGTTTTATCTTCACATACAATTCTCCAACCTCTACCTCAAGGTTATACAAGCATATTTAAACTTATTCCCCTCAAAACCCAATGGTCCATAACTGACTTTTAAACTTGTGACTCTTCAACTTCCTATTTTGCACTTTTGCAACTTTCCATTTGACAACATTTGAAATTATTGACATCTTTTGCAAAATGAACCCTCTATGACTCTAATTACACCAAGAATGATCTATTATGACCTTATTGGATAAAAATGGACTCAAGCTTCCTAAAATCTACCACATGACCTTGTTTGACCAAATTTGCAAAAATGAACTTGGTGCCCTTGCATTAGTTTTAAACCGTATGAAGGAGAATTGTAATTTTGTATATTCAATTTTAATGCAAGGTATTGGTAAAGCATAGTTTTCATGGACCTTCAAACACTATTCCCAATTAGATGTTGAGGCAATAGAATTTCCTTTAACAATGCAAAGTTGGTGCTCCTTAGGGCTTGAGAGCACAAAGGTTCCTTGCATAGTGCATTTTGTAGTGGCCCTTCCCATAGCACAAAGACATGTCATAGTATTATTTTGTTCTTCTATGTTGCACAATGTGCATTAGTTTTTTGAAGAAAATAGAAAAGCATAATATCTTTGTGCATAACAAACTTTTTTTTGATTACAAATTAATAGTGCATAATTTGCTAATACATAATCATTCTTATTTATTTTTCTTCTGGTTTCAAATTGATCCAGGTGGATCTAGGAAACCTAAAAATTCACAGTCTCAAAATCTCATGATGTTAGCCTCATCACATAGAGCTCACTGAAACGATCCTAACGTAACTTGAAACATTTCAAAAGGAGATCATATGCAAGAGTTATGCCTAGTCAAAGATTGGTCAAACTAGCGAACCAGGGGGGCTTAAAAAAGGAAAAAAATGATCATCTCATAATTCATCAAAATTGGCATCAAATCGAAGTGTTCATCGAGATTATTCTGACAACGTTCGTTTCGTTGAAATTTGAGATCGTACGCTTGAGATATCATAGGTCAAAGTTTCAGTTGACTAGGGTTAACCAAAAGGTACAGTTGATGACGTCAACATTCCGTACAGACAACGTGGTAGAAGACATGGCATCCATGTGGTAGCATAGGTCAGTGATGATGTGGCATGGTGGCATGGATGTATAGTCAGCAAGACTAGTCAGCAGTATGTATAGTGCATGGTAGTCTAGTCAGCGTAATCAGCGAATGAAATTCAGACACGTGTCCTCTAGGTGTATTCTACCATGTCATCGGCGATGAATGGTATTGTGCCACATGGCATGATCCGGTTGATGCAAGTAGTATCCTACATACTCACTCCTCTGAGCAACAGTTTGTTAGAAGTTTGCTTGAAAAAAATAAAGTGGGGGCTGAACCACCGACCCCCACGTTGATAGTGCCTCCCTTTACCATTGCTCAACGCACATGGAGTTTAACAATATGTAGTGTTAGGTTGGTTTTTTTGTCAAAAACCATTGAAATTGGTTATAAAAAAATAGTCGGCCAGAGATTTGAACCCCCGACCGACGGGGTAACAAAAACAGTAATGACCACTACACCGTCGGTGTCGTTTACGATATATGTGACATGGGTTGATTATAACCCATGTTTATCCCGAAATTCATAACAAAAAAACCATTAAATGGTTAGGTGTTAAGTGTTAAATAACAACAAACAAAATCCAAAAACCATAACCAAGCCCGAGAATACAATAAGACAAGGGCTTAAAAACAAATTTAATGGTTTGTTTTTTAGGGGGTTAGGAAACAAAGGTTATTTTTGTTGTAAGAGGTTATTTTGTAATTATGGTGGGTTTTGGCCATATTGTCCAAACTTATGCATAAAAGGGGGTGATGCGATAGAGTTTTTATGTTTTTGCTTTGTGAAGAAAAGGTGGAGAATTCTCGGAAGAGGAGAATTACAAGGTGTTTTTGTACACCAAAAATTGTAAAATTGAGAGTGAGAGATTGTGAGGAGTTTTATGTAGGTTTTGGAAGCTTGATATTGTAAGAAGGCTCTTGCTTGGCGATATCAATAAAGCGGATCAGGAAACATAGCTCAAATTGAGCGAACTTCGTTATCAAGTGTGATCTCTCTATTCTTCTCTTTTGTTTATCATTCTCTTCAATATTTTGATTCATTGGTTTATGTTTCATTGATTTGGATTAAGAACAAGCGAATACTAGTTTCCTTAATTTATGGTTAAGATTCATAACCACGTAATTTTGTTGGATCGGGGTAAAATTTGTAGTTGAGAGTAAAGTGCAAATTATTTGTTGCTCTTTAATTACAGATCACAAATGCTTGTTGCATTGTTCGATAGTCCTAAACTAAGTTTCATTTTACCCACATGGATTTATTTTAAGGATTTTTTGTTGCATTGTAGGATTTTTGGTGCACACTAGCCGTCCAAAGGCTATAGTTAGGAGTTCTAAATTGCTACTGATCATGGTGAGTATTTGCTTCTTTATTTTTTCTTTGTATGTGTTCAATATTTCAAGCTTTGGACATTCTCTTATGGCAATTACTTCACCAAGTACTATCAATGCAATTCTTTTTTTTTTATCTTTCACATGAAATCTACAAATATGGCTATAAAAAATCATGTCAAGAGACAAAAACTATCCCACAAGCCAATTGTAGTAGAAACGTATAAACCAACTATGAATACACCGTTCATATCAATTGATGAAGTTCTCCACCATGGACATTGTTTTCAAATAGACTCATTCAATCACAAATTTGGTGATTGTCTATTTGACATAGTACATGTTTTTCTTGATTGTCATTATACATCAAAATAGCTACACAATGGTCTTGTGGATCATTTCTTAAACTATTTTCACAATCGTTCTCCTATATCTTTAAGCTTGTATGCTATTGATTTTCACCTAGCAATGCTAGTGATTTTTCATAATGTACATGACAAGAACATGTACCTATGAAGAATGAGGCTTTCAGCCAAAAAACTCAACAATAGTGGTGAAACTAGGATTTGGGGTGACACATTCTGTCTAAAATGGCTAGCATATTGACTGTACATGCCAATACACATTTGGTCTTTAACATTCAAAACATTGTATTTACATTTCAATGATCATGCATGTGATCTTGCAATATCAATTATTTTCCATGATACAACTCCTGTTGTTGGCCACTATGAGCCTATCCTTTCACGACTAAATATTTTTTGTATACATATCAAGTTTCTAAATTGCTAGTTGCAGGTTACAAATATTTGGCTACTTCATACAAAACATCTCTTAGCATTATCTAGCATCCAATACAGCATCTAGAGCATCTACAAATAGGTGAGTACTTATCATTTGACACCAACAAATTTCAAAAACATATCAAACCTCAGTAATGTATTTTCCACAACTTGTTTTGATACATGCTTCACATAAGTATCTCATTGCATATGTTTGCAGGAACATTTGGAAAACACAAATCTGATTTTTGGTAAAACAGAAGATGGCTGAGTCAGTTGAGAAACAAGATGAAAAGAGGCAAGTACTCTATCCTATTTGTGTTACATATGACTTGGCTCTTTATATGTTTAATTATCAATTTACTTTTCATAATTGATCAAATCGCAATCTACAAATTGAAAGCAATGATTGCAAAGCCATCAAGCATCTTTGATATATGCATAAAGAACTTGAATTTAGCATTTGAAGGTGATGTTTTGGCTATTTATGATCCTGCAATTACCACAAATCTTGGAACACCACCAAAAGTAGATGTTGATTTAGTTGATAGTCATGGTCAAATGACAATCACTGCAAACATTAACAACAAATTAATTGACACATTTCTGCCATTGTTATCACCTTATACAAGTGTCTATCTCACAAAATTTGTCATTAGGAAAAAAAACTCAATATGAAAGAGGGGATGTCAATTATTCCCTTGTTTTAACTGCTAGAAGCACCATTGAACCCATTGAAAAAGTTTGTAAAGAATACAGATTGATTCCTGACACAACCATCCCATAGATCGTCCAATCAAATGACTGTAAGAGTTGAAGATATTAAATCAACACCCAAGACCACTTGCAAAAACAATGATAACCTTCTACAAGAGGATATGAAAGAATGAGCTTGCTATTGGACTCAAGGAACACTGAGAGGGGGGGTGAATCAGTGTTCAGCAAATTTGACTTTCAATTTAGATCTTAAATCATTTTTAGCACATAAACAAAAATAAAGATGCAAGCACATAAACAAGATGATCAAGACACCATAACACCAATATTTTTACATGGAAACCCTGTTATGGGAAAACCCATGGTGGATATTAATCCATAATTTATACTCTATTAAAAGTATGAACAAAAGGGAATGCACTTGCATTTAGGCACACTACCAAGAGCTCACTGCTCAAAATAAGGATGGCTCACTACCTTAAGAAAAATTTTGTGATTACAACAAAAATTGAACTAAGAAGATAGCATCTATAAATGCATGGATTCAGTTCTGGTGAAGCACATAAAACAAATTCTGAATCTTCCATTTGATCCTGCAACTCGCTCTGCTCTATTCTACCCTATTGCAAAATTTATTCAACTAGTCTTCTAATGTTTTCTCATACATTTTTTCTTATCTTTTTGTACATTCACACCTTCTCACCACTTCATCCTCACACCAAAAATGAATTACCTATTTCATATATATCCGCTAGCAAGTATTTTAATCACTTAAGTCAACTTCAACAAAACATGAAATATTCTCCAATAGTCGGCTCAGATCACAAGTTATATTTAATGCGTACCCATAAAGGTCAGCTAAGACATAGCTAGGACCTAAAACAATATTCTAAAACTTAGAAACAATTAAACAACTACTCCTTATACATTCATGACACGCTGCATTCATTAAGTCAACCATAATGAGAAAATAAACAAAAAATCATTCTACCGAATCTCCTAACTCATACACTGATTGTTGCAACACTACAAAACTTACCAATAAGGTAACATACATGCTTTACAACCTTTCTTGGAGATCCACAACACAAAATGATGATCTGGTGAAGCATACAGATTGACTAACTAACCAAATACCCTGTTCTTCATGCTTTATGTCGGTAACACATTGTCTTCTACATTTTCTGCCGGTATAAGTAGATCCTGATATGCGAACTGATATAATGACTTTAGTTGCCATCAATAACAACGCTAGAAGCCATAAACAATCTCCCCAAGCCATATTGCAACACTTGCTTGATATTAAGACCTATCAAATGATGAGATATGAAGTATGCTACAAATGTGTGTAGTCACCTTCCTTATATAGGTAAGGTTGAAATGTAGTAATTAACATGATGTTGAAAATTTTCATAATCCTATGACATGAGACAACTAACAAACTAATCACCTAGGAAATGATGCATTATCTAGATAAGTTCTAGAAAATCCAACTAAGACTTCTAGAAAGAATCTTATATCCTAAATAAACTTATGTAAGTGTAATTAAATAATTACACCAACACCCCCCCATAAGTGCAACTTAGGGAGAAGATTATTATGTAAATGATGCAAAGATGGGTCTTGACTACTAGGCCATTTTAGGTACCCATGTACAAATGCAAAAATAAATATCTCACAACTGGAGACAAGGAGAAAACCTAGTGGGACAAAACTCCTCTCCAAAAGAGAGAAAAGAAACAAAAGAAACAAATCATGTGAGGAAGGATGGACGACTCCATGATACCCCCAAGTACACCATCCATCACATATATACATTACAATCAATAGCCCCCCCCATAGGAGGGAAAGAGAGAGACTATGTAGCCCCCCCACAATGTGTGATCACCTGCAAAAATGGTAAGTTCTTAAAGAAAAAACATGATCCAATGTCGACAAATAACTTGTATCCCTTTTGGAAGAATCAAACCCAAGTACAAATGCAGGAATGCTTCCCATTTTGGATAGGAATTGAATGAAAGAAGCATGAATAGATATGATGATGTTGTCTCTGAAAGCTGCTCATGTGTCTCCTTTTTTTCCATAATCAAATCAAGTACATGCCCAATCAATGAAGAAGGTGAAAAATCAGGACTATGCGGAAACTGATGTTGAACAATATCCAAAGACCATGATGGTTTGACAATAGTTGTGCAATGACTATCATCAAAGAGGAGAGTTAACCCCTCAAATGTGTCCTCCAAATTTGAAATGTGAGACTCCACAAACAAGGAAGCAATGTCTATCAAATAGGAATCCCAATCAAGAAGACAATGAGATACTTGTTGTGATGAATCACTAGAATTTCTCAATGAATCACCAACATGAGATGAATGGTCCTGTTGAACAAGAATGGTAGGAGCCTCAATCAATGACTCTACACACATTGAATCACTGAGAGTGAAGGTACATCAACTGTCTCTAAAGGAGAAGGAGCATTTGAAGAAACCTTGTCAACCTCTTCAAAAGATTCAAAGCACTCCAAACAATCAAACTCCTACATAGTATCATCATCATAGGGTATCCTATCTAAAGGATGAAGAGGCATATGAAATTTTGAAACCTAATCATCAGGGAATGGTGGAGTATTGGGATCACCATATATCTCCCAAAGATTATTCCAAAGAGTATGAGGACAATCATGATGATCAATACCTTTCAAAATATCATCATCAACATGCATTGCAATGACCCCTAAAACATTATATCTGTTGCAACTCCAAACAAATTTTTGAATACCTTGACCTAGATGGGGAACAATACCATACAAATGTGGCAACAATTCAAGAGATTGGAGGTGATCTATGATTCCATCTCTCCATTGTTTATAGTTTCCCTTTTGCAACATAATCAGAGAAGGATAATATTCAAACCCCATAATAAGCTATGAAAAATCTCCACAATTACAAAGACATTGACCTTCAAAATGAATTAGAAACTCCCAAATATGATATATACTGCAAATGAAGTCTTCCCAAACTAATAGAACTTCTCCAGGACTCTGGATCTCCAAGTAATTAGTCAAAATTCCAAATGTGCAAAATACTAAATAAATAATAGCTGGCGTTGAATCTAGAAAATGTTCATGGTAACAATGAAAGAGCTCCTAAATATCTTCCAAACATAACTTGAATCACCAAAAATAGAGAAACTGGCTGAAAGTTATGAGCTTGGAGGTCGAAATGGGAGATCTGACTTCAAATGGATATGATTTGTACCTACAAGAAAATCTGAAAAAATTGCATGCACCACTGCGAAGTAATTGGAGAGAGCTTTCCACTAATATCTCATTTGCAGAATTTGGAGATTGTGGCAAAAATTTGTGCAAAAATGAAAAAAGGCCAATATGAGGCACTTTGAGAGCTAAATAGGGCAAAATTTTGGCACCTAGGGGCTGGCTTTTGGTCGGTCATGTAACCACGGGTTCTAAAGGCAATTAAAAAGATGCACCACCCAAAGGTGGTGGTGCCTCTTCTAAGCTATACACCTTTGTAGGGCTTAATACTGGTCAGCCCAAGAAAAAGTTAAAAGACTTTGGCCTAAAAACATGAAGTCACAATTTTAATATCAACAAATAAATCCTTCGTACCATCAACTACAAAAAAGAAGGCGACTAGGGTTGATGTGACCAGTACCACTAACAAAAAAGGGAGCTCAAATGTAAATTATGTAGGCCGGTCGGGCAAGTAATAAAGGAGTCGGTGAATGTACAGTGTCTGCGAGTGAAGGGAGGATTCGGCTATGACAAAGGACACCACAAATGGCTAATGGAAATAAATTTATGCCAAGATAACCCACAAAAAAAAAAGGCCTTGAAAATTGAAAACCATTCCATAGTTAAGGCTGATAAACCCTGGTGGAGTGTGGAGAATTCTCATGGGCCAACATAAAAAAAATTCACGGTAGTCGACAAAGGTTCCATGGGTGCTAGCAAGGACATAGAACTGGTGAAGGAACGACTATCGAAAAAAAATTGAAGCCACCAGTCAATGAAACATGGGCTCAGCAAGGATTGCAAGGAGGTTGGCTTAGGCCAACAATAACCTGCAATAAATAAATGTCAACATCCCTGTACAAATATGGCCTCTATAAAAAATGTGTCCATAGATTTTGTATGCCAAAATTTTTTTTAATAACCCTTATAAAATATTAATTCCCCAAATAATATGAAAAAGATTACCCGATGAAAATAATTTATGCAAAACATACAAAAAATATATATTTTTTTTTATTATGCAATAATCAAATATCATACCCTATACTTGGGGGTCGTATGGCCACCCTGGGTAAAAAAAATTGCCTCACAAATAGTTGAAGAAAAAATAGGGTGTATTATCTATTGATTCTCATCTCTCGAGCCTCCTAGAAATAATGGTTAGGTTGTATCTACCTAAAAATGCATCAGAAGCTCTGCAACTCCTGAATCTTGCAAATCTTCAAACCTCCACAACTTTGGCTAGAAATGTCAGATTTAGGCAAAACAAAAGTCAATTCTAATTTTCATAGCTACCCTGAACTCAAATTTGAGCTTAGATTTCCTCCAACACAAGCCAAAAGTGACTTTCCATGAAATCCCACCTATGGAGAGACAACCTCAAATCAAGATCTCTCATTGGCAATAGCTCCACCCTCAAATCTAAGAAGGTTTTGCAAGATGTGGCTCTGATACCATGTAAGAGCTGAAGATATTAGCTCAAAACACAAGACCACTTGCAAAAAAAATGATAAACTTCTACAAGAGGATATGCAAGAATGAGCTTGCTTGGTATTAAGACCTATCAAATGATGAGGTATGAAGTATGTTACAAATGTGTACAATCACCTTCCTTTTATAGGAAAGGTTGAAATGTAGTGATGAACATGATGTTGACAAATGTCATAGTCCTATGAAATGAGCAAATAACAAACTAATCACGTAGGAAATGATGCATTAGCTAGATAAGACAAGTTCTAGAAAAGAAAACTAAGACTTCTAGAAATAATCTTATATCCTATGTAAACTTATGTAAGTGTAATTAAATAATTACACCAACAATGACAGTTTCTCTATTGGAACAATTGGCGTTGTTGTTATTAGTCATTTTCAAGCACTAATGCAATATGAGCTACAAGTTAAAGATGAGGAAATCCAAGATGATTTCGCCACTGTAAGATGTTCTGCACAGTTCATGATGACATCATAGAATTCTAGCACTTTGCTTTTTGGAACCTAGTAAATAGTTTTTATAATTTTTCTTCCATGAAACAAATTTACATATAACATGTCTTTCTTTCTTGAAAATAGTTGCATTTGAACAGTCGTTATTTGATTAAATTAATTTGTCTATTTTTGAATTTTAAGTTTTTATTCTAATTCAATTCCATTGAATTCTTAAACTAATTTTCGAAGGGATCTTGAATCTCAACAATTTGTACCTTGCAGCTTATAGTCTCGATCAGCCACATAAAGTTGTATGGAAAACTTCAATTGATCTTAGCATCAACTAAAACCCCTTTCATAATGTTTAGAAATATTGTTCATTTTGGGCCAAAAGGCATGAGCTTGATGAAACAACACAGTTCAGCTTCATTGATGAACTCAATTATACATCTACAAAGACCTCCCTAGAACCACTAAAGATGTCAAACATGGAAGTAAACACACCTGAACCATTTAGCTTTTACATGCTAGCATAGATTTTTGATAGAAATCACTTGTCATGTGTGCTTTTGTATAGTGAATTTTCAAAAAATTGCATTGTTGTGACATTTCACTAATTTCATTTGCACTACCATTATAGGTGATAGGAACACTAAGACCTAAGAATGTCCACTTTCCCCCATACAAACCAATCTACACTTCATGTACGATTTTTTTTTTTATGCAAACATCAAAGAATGATGTTGCATGGTGCAGAGCCTATAGCACTGACACAAAATTTGAATATATCCCTTTTCTACAATGTACTATTCATACATCAGATGGGGCTATGGACTACTATCTACACAAACAGTAGCTACAAAATAGCTTCCCATTGCTAGCTATTATTCCATTTCAAGATTACAAGAAAGACATGCTAGCAGTAATGTTCTTGCTATAGAGATTTCGGATGCAAGGAACGTTCACGCTTACAGTGGATAATTGCATCATACAAATTGTGACTGAAGCAAGCAACATGGCATCTCCACCAACTTGAAAAGACATTTGCACTTTGGCCCAGGTGCTTACATTTTACTATTCCAATTTCCATTCTTATTCATTGATAGCACGTCATGCAATTTGCATTGTCATGAGTGTAATGCTTATTGATTATGAAACAGGTTCCAGGAAATGCAAAGTTGCAACATAGAACAATATCAACAAGTAAAATGTTTAATAGTCATCACAACCTAACTATTCTTGAAAATTTCAATGAGAAGACAATCATGTTTATGCTTTTATAAAGACTAATCTAGTAGTTTATTTTCAGCTCTTATATAACTACATAACTTGACAATTGTATTTTCATCTCTTTCAAACATTCATAGTATAGATGTGAATAGATTTGCTTGCAATTTCATAAGTAGTTATAAGTTATGTATTAAGTTTATTTTGACTTCTTATATGTAGCACATAACTTGAAACTTTTGTATTCATTTGTTTGAAACATACATGCTATAGTTGTAAACAACTTTGTTTGCAATTTCACAAGTAGTTATAGTTAATGTTGTATGTGTGATGTTTTCTCTCTAGAAATCATTGTAATACATGTTTGTGACAAAAAAAAAAACTATACCGATTCAATTTTTCTTTTATGTGAAATAGAAAATATCTAGTAAAATGCTTGGTTCTTTAACATACAGCATTGTATTCGTCCAAAAATTACTTATCTACGAAAATGATAGTGGCCTTGTTTGTAATGCTATTCTGAACAATCTAGATTATGGTTTCTAAAATGCATCAACATTACATGTTCCTCCAAAGTATTATGTATCTAAAAAAATGTTTCTAAGGTTCTTTGCAACGCCATCTTGGAAAAATTGATTTCTATTTTAGAAGATCTTCATAGGAAAATCACTAGGATGATGGGGACATCTAGATAGCACAAATATATTTTTTTGGTTAAATTAAGAGAACCTACACTACAGTTTCAATCTATCAATTTCATTCCAAAATAGATTATAGCTATTGATGGAATATAATATGTCTTTTTTCTCCAAGGACACTACACTTTTACTTATGTCTAGTTTTCATTGATTGCTAATGGGTGAAAAACAAGACATGTGTTACATCGTGTCTTACATGTTTTGCATCTAAATTTGGATTGAATCTTACATGCATTGCATCTAAGCCTGGTAGGACCAAAAAATAGAATAGCTTTCTCACCCTATAAAATGTAGTCAAGTGTTATAAATTCCATGTCAAGTGCCACGAATTTAATAACACTTTTGCTTGCTTGCTCTATAGAGCACAAGCGCTTTGGTACACACTAGTCTTAACAAATTTATGTTGAGAATTCATATCTTTCTCTCCTAATTTTGATAGTCAATATTTGAAGATAGAGAATTATGTAGATTACATATATGACATGATCATATAGAAATTCTCATAGACAATTTAACCTTCCTGCTATAAAGTGATTTAGTCTTTTGTTGCCTGTGTACTTTCCTACATCTTTCACACTCTTATTTTATAGTTTTTATGTAGTCACAATTCATTTATGGCTTATGGTGTGAAGTATTCACATTGTTAAACAAAACATTGTTCATATTTATTCTTCATTTTCTTTATTTCTCTCATGGTAGTTAATTTAGTCTCTATTAAAAAAGTGTATGTCTATTGTGTTACACTCAAACAATCAAGCTTTTCTAAGTTCTTATATCCACAACACTGCCATTTTCTTGTGTTTCCTACTCATTTGTCCACATTGTTTGACAATACTAAATTTTTTTAATTAAGATGTTTTCTATTTATATGCATTTGCAACTCATGAATGGTTTATAGTGCCAAGTCTTAAATCCTTCACACCAAAAATTTCTTGTGTTTCTTGTTCATTTTCTCACATTGTTTCATGCAAATGAAATCAACCTACATTGGAAGAATTTATAACTATTATGTTCGACACAAAGAATGAGACATATGTAAGTTATAGTATCTATTACACTGTCATTTTCTTGCCTTGCCTGCTCATTTTCCCACATTGTCTGATGTTGGTGAAATCTATGTCTTCTCATAGGTTTTATGTCTATCGCATTGCAAGTGAACCATAAGGCATATGTAACTTCCTAGACCTTTTGCAATCTCGTTTGATAGTTTTTTGTCTACCTACAATTGTAATGTTCCTTGTTTTGTTCCAAATTGTTGTTGGCCTCATTAAGTGGAAGCTTTATACTCATGTGTTGATACATTGTGACTAGACTCAAATGCATGAGTCATTCAAGACTTATGGAGTGAAGATTTCACTACATCTAGGAAATGATTTCACTTGCTTTGATTTCTTAGGTGAGTTAAATATCTACCTCCTTGTAGAATTTATATTTATTATATTTCAAACAAAAATCAAGGCATTTGTAAGTTACTATATCTTTTGCATTGCATTTCTTGCATACTATGTACACTTGCTTTGACTGTTTGACAATACTCTGAATTGTCCCTATTGATAAGAGAATGAGCGAAATTGGAAAGAAATTGATCTAGTTTACCTGATTTCTTAAACACATTTACCACCTCCATGATGAGTTTTGATGGTGGTAAGTGTTTTCCAGATGCATTAAAGTTGTGATGGATACGTTTTGTATCTTCATAGCTCCCATTTCCCCAGCATGGTTCACTTGGCAACTCGTATGGATTCTCAAAGTCATTTCTTAGATAATGTGTTCCATTGAGAGGGTTTATATCTATTCCACAGATGACATGCTCTATTCACAAGACCTATGAATAATTTGATGAGATCAAAATCTGCCTCTATTCAAATGCTTTATATGTATAGTGCAATAGAAAAAAACCAAGCCTTTGTAAGTTCCCATATATTTTACATTGTCATATTTTCCATTGTTATTTGATCTATTTAGTTTGTTTGACAAGAGTGGAAACTTTGTCTACTGACAAGTTCTATGTGTACTATTTTTGCAAGGGGAATTCAATGCGTCTATAAGTTCCTCTATCTTCAACACTACTACTTTATAGGTTTTTATATCTATGCACCTATTATGGACTCTGTTATATTGCAAAATATTTCTCAACATCAGGAATGGACAAATTTAGACAATCTCTGATGCTTCATTGCTATTGGAAAATTTACATGCCTTTTGAATGTTCTTTGATGTACTGATGTCCTTGTATCCTATTTTTCTTCCCTCACATCGCATTTTAATCATGACAATATAAATATGTATATGCTA
Source organism: Sequoia sempervirens (assembly GCA_007258455.2). Lineage (NCBI taxonomy): Eukaryota > Viridiplantae > Streptophyta > Pinopsida > Cupressales > Cupressaceae > Sequoia > Sequoia sempervirens. The sequence continues at coordinate 568,742,743 of VDFB02271358.1, forward strand.
ATTTTCATTTGCATTGTTTATCCATTTGCTTTGATTCTTTCCTAAAGCTGAAAACTCGATCTACTAGGACAATTTATTTCAATTGTGTGTGCGGGAAAAAAGGAGCAATTTGTAAATTTCTATGCCTTTTGCACTAATAGATGTTTTTTCATTGATTATTCGCTTCATTAGACTCTTTCATAAGAGTGGAATCTATCTCTACCAACAAGATTTGTGTGTACCATACTTGTAGTGAAAAACAAAGTAGTTGTAAGTCACTATATCTTTTACATTGTTGATTTACAGTTTCATGTAGCTCTACATTTTATGCATAAATCTCTATTGTTTCTTGTTTTCTTGTGAACATTCTAGATTCTAGGCATTATTAATGGCTTTCACTATCAACTTTCAAGTCTATCGAGCAAAGGATGGTTTGCACTTTTTATTCATTTTATTTGCCTATTTTAAGAGGGAGGCAACAAAACAAGCATTTTTAAGTTACTATATCTTTTACACTCTTCTTTCCTACATTAGTTATTCATTTTATTTCATTATTTGATGAAAATGGAACCTATATCTATTCATAGGATTCATGTCTTTTGTGCTTGAAGGGAAGAAAAAGGCTCTTCTAAGTTGCTCTATGCTTTATAGTGTCGTTTTATACTTTTTTACATCTCTGCATTTTATGACTCCTTGCCTATTGTTTCTTGCTCTCTGCATTTAACACCTTAATGTCTACTCCCCCTTTTTTTTTTAATGTTTCTATGAGTCACACTCTATTATTGAATTAAAGGCTTAACACCAATATTCATTAATGCAAACTTTTGTGTTTCCCACTATAACAAATGCAACAAATTTTTTCTCTTCACATGTGCATGCCAGCTACATTTGAAACTATCGAACTCATTTCATCAACTCATAATGCTTTTTTGCTACTAGTTTTTGTCGATGCCTCATGTTCTAGTAAGGACGTTTACCGTTTTTTATTTCCTTGTCTTCATTTATTATCAATGGGATCAAGCACAACTTGCATTATTAAATTCTAGTGAAACTTCAAGCCCAAGAAATATTTGGAATATAGACAATTCTTATTTTCATCAAATAGATTGAAGTGCAGCTAGCTACTTCCATTCTTAATCATTACTACCATAGAAATTGACATTGATAAATTACGATGTTAAGCCTCTAATTGAACAATAGATAGTAATAGAGATTAACACACAAAATGGAGACAAGTCTTTAACTCAACAAGAGAGGCTAACCCATAAATGTACTAAAAAATAGCAAACACTAGGCATTAACTCATAAAAAGAAAAGATGAAAACAACCATGAAATGACACTATAAAGGTATAGCAACTTACAAATGATTCATTTTTCCAATTCCAAAATTCTAGACATGAACCCTCCCAAAAGATATTGATCCCATTCTCATCAAACAATTCAATTTAAACAATACATAATGAAAAAATGAAAGTGTAAAAGATATAGTAACTTACAAATGCCATCTTTATCGCTTCCAACAGGGTAGATCTAAACCCTCTCAAAAGACACAAATTTTAGCCTCATCAAACAACCTGACAAAATGAACAAACAAGGAAAGTTATACTTTGCTTGACAGACTTAAAAGTTCACACCATAAGCCACTAATGAAACCTATAGTTCAGTCTAATCACAATAAATGAAAACTCGCCTATAGTAAGTGTGATGTATTGCTTAGTACTAGAAATTTTTTGTGGCTTTTTAATGTTCTTAGCTATAGCATACCATTGTCATAATGGGCTTATGCATATATAGTCCATCATTCCTATTTAATGTTAATAGACTATAATGAAACTATCATTAATTGCTTATGGTATAAAGTTCAACGATTTGCAGTGTTTATTCATTTGCTTAGATTGGGTAACAAGGATGGAATCTTTGGCTACTCACATAGTCTATATCTATCATAGCTTAGAATGGGGGGAATTAGAAAGAAGTTGATCTAATTTTCTTTCCTTCCCAGATAGTTTTCCAACTGGCATAGAGACATTTGATACAGATAAATGCTTTTACAAAAAGCATTTCCACACACCAGTAGCCACCTTGTTGCATGTGGTAAATCAAGCCTTGTGCAGGAAAGCAACTGTTATCACTCAATTTTGAATGTCTCTTATGCCCTAGAGTCTCTTGCTTGAATTTAGACAAGATCATTGCTTCCACATATACTAGCTACATTCTCCATTAAACTTCCCATTTCTCTCTGCCCATTTATGCATATTAAATGATCTGGTTCTCTCATTCTTTACGTTCTCATTTGCTTGGCCACTTTACATCTTTCATAGTCAAAGCAAAAAGCAAGAGGTTTGTAAGTGCCTATATCTTTTACACTGTCATTTTCATGTTGTTTACTCACTTACTTGGATTGTTTGATGAGAGAGACTTTTGTGTCTATTGACAAGATCTATGTCTCTCATATTGGAAACAAAGAAAGAGCTGGTTGTATTTTGCTATGTCTATCAAATTCATGTTTGTTGAGAAGGTTTGTATCTATGGTATTGGAATCCTAAAAGGAGCCATTTATAAGTTCCTATATCTTTTACATATTCCTTTTTTCCATTATATATTCATGTGCCTAGTAACCTTCACCAAGACAGAATTTGTCTCCACTACTAGAGATTATTTCTACCGAATTGGAAACAAAAAACAAGCCATTTGTAAGTTCTTAAATCATTTACAATGTTGTTTTGTAGTTTTTTCCATCTCCACAATTTTTTAGTTAACATCTATAGTTTCTTGTTCTCTGCATTTTATTGTTTATTATCTATTGTTTGTTATATTTTTTTGTCCTCTATGCTTCACTTCCTTTAATAGTCACTATCTCCTCTTAACTTACAAGCTTAACACCATAATTCATCAATGTTGACTTCTTTGCTAGCCACAAGTAATAAAGGGTCACCATCAATGGATTTAGGTGTCAAGTTCACTCGAAAGGACATTTGTAAGATTTTTTGTATCTTGCCTCTCTTTCATATTAATCAATTTCTCTTTCTAATATTTCAATGCATTTTTTCTTTTAACTATTTCTTGCATGAACTAATCACTAATTTTAATCTCTCCATGCAGTTACCTAAATCAATGAAGCTTGAAAAGACAACTCATTTGGTGGTCAATGATATTCATGCTATTATAATCACAATAAAATTATCATTTCCATATGCATCAAATTGACTGATTCTATGTACATAAAACTATTTGGATTTCTATGAATTATATATTTCATAATTCATTGTAATGTATCAAATATCATATTTTAGATTTGAACAATCCAATAAAGGATATTTTCCCTACTTTAGATAATGTTTATTGAACAAAACTTGTGTTGCCACATATATTTTTTAAAATATAGTTGTTGATACAAAATTTATTTGACTTCATCTTATTCTTGTTTAGCATCACATTCTCTTACATGTATTTATCATTTATCTTATCCCTTTACTTAAGCATTTCTCATTTTCTTGATAAAGACTTAACACGATGGTGTGTTGGAATGCATTGCAACTGTACACTTGAATTTATTAAATGGAAATAAAAAATAGGTCTAAGTAATTGGAAAATTTCTATGTATGAAATCATTAAATCTATGTCTATTGTATTGGGAGCAAAAAATGATGCATCTGTAACTTCGTAGGTCTTCTACAGTGTCATTTTATAGTATTTCACAACTGTATTTTATGGATTAATGCCTTTTTTTTTTCTTCAATTTTCCACACACATGCATTGCAACTATAGCCGAATTTATTAAATGAAAATAAAAATTAAATCTAAGTAATTGGAAATTTTCTGGGTATAGAACCATTTAATCTATGTCTGCTGAAAAGATTTATCTTTGTAAGTTCATATCTATCTTATAGTCTCATTTTACAGTTTTTTACATCTTTGCATTTTACAGGTTAATGTCTATTATTTGTGATTAAATAAATAAAATTGAAAAAATGAATTGTTTTAACAAAATTATAATAATGTATACATCTATATATTATTTATATATACATATATGTCCATATATATTATGAACAATATATATATACTCTAGATGTATATGTATGCATGTAAACATGCATACGTATATGTGTATCTATAAATATATGTATGTATAAGTGCCTATATATATACATATATATATATATATGTGTGTGTGTGTGTATGTATTGGTAAATATACATATGGATACATATATATATATATATATATTTATATACATATATGTATATATATATATATATATGTATATATATAAATGTATATATATATAAATGGTCATGATCAACATCTTAGGTTATTCTATAACCACTCCTAGTATTCCAAACAATAGATAATGTAAACATCTCATGATGTTTAAAGATCATAAATTTTTTTTCAATTGCATGGTTAAATATGACTAATCAAGACAAAAAACTTACAAGATGAATCATATATCTAGCCCGAAGATTTTTCTACTCAACATTCACTTCTGGAAAGGAAAATTGAAAAATAATCAATCGAGCTCTTAGGACAAAAAATGTGTAGCCGATATCTACACTAAGAAAACTTAATTATGATCACTAACCTATGTTATGGACAATGTGATAATGAACATCTCATTTCCATGTTAATACTATAATAGGTTATGTGTCTTTTCCCACTCCCTACTTTCGAATTCAAATTTTTGATCTAATATTAACAGTATTTTATTTTGTCATTGATATGCCCAACTATCCCTCATTCAATTTTTCTATTCTAACCAATTCACTCATGTCTATTTTTCTATACATATGTATGTGTGAGTGTATAATAACTTTGAATACTGAGCTAAAATTATTAATTTAAACCAAAAAAATCATAATTGTAAAAAATATTTTTGCTATTATGTATATATATATATCATGTATAGATGCATCTATATAATTTTGTACTATGGATAATATAGATAGATATATAGTGCATATAGATACATACATCTATTATAATCTATAAATGCACTAAAAATGTATATATGTTTCTATATATATACTTCTTTATATATATGTATGCCATTACATTCTTACATACACATACAAAACTATAACTACAAGTTCTCGTGATCAACATCCTACATTAAAAAAGACAAATTGAAAATAATCAATCATGCTCTTCAATTACAATTCAATAAATTTTCTCTACATTTAAATATCCCTAGTGTTTACATTCTAAGTAGTTATCAAAACAAAGATAAAGAAAATTCAGCGAGTCTACAATTGTCAAGGTCAATCTCACAAGTTTTAAGATGCTTCCACGTGTTAGGTAATTTTTTGCAAAGCACAAAATTAACCCTGCATAATAGATTCAATTTATAGAGAATTAAAGGATAGCTTTGAGATTGAAAAAAAATTGCTAGATTGAAGGTGTATATTTAGTCAATAGACTACATATAATGTGAGATTTGAGCTTGAAAAAAATATCACACCTACAAGCCACTATTGATTCATCAAAAAACAAGTTTCAACTATCATTTAATGGTACACCAATTGTTGTTTAATAGTAAAAACCTCCAAAATCTCATTTATTGCATAAATTCTAGATAAATATTGATTTGACGATTGGACGAGAACATTCTATTTTCATTTGCAATGTATTTTGGTCAATTTAATGGAAAATTCTTTTTTCATTTTTTGAGTGTTGATGTGGCATCACATGATTGGTTTCTTTTTACAACAAACGAATTCATTTCTTCAAGGATGGATACTCAATTCACAACTATTGGGCATTATATAAACAATTACTATCACAACTATTGAAACATGCTCAACTACTACATTCTCTTCCCCCTTGCAAATATAAAAACTCAACCTTCTTCTCCCTGGCAGGGACTCTAGCTCCTTCAGAGCACTTGTTATTTATAGGATTTGTTTTTCTTGAGCAGCCATATAACACCTGTAGCATCAAAATTGTACTTCATTTTAGGTGAAAGTACAATTTCATGTTTGATGCAGGAGCATCCAATGGTGTAGGGAAATCTTGCATCACCCAAAAAAAAAATTTCTTTATTTTCTTTAGTTTCTTTGAGTCACATGATGGCACTCAGGGGATATAAGATTGCCAGGCATCAAAAATAGTGAAAAATGAGCACTTACTATTTTTAGTTAGTTAGCCTAAATGTGCTTGTATGGACATGAAAATTTACCCCAAGGAGTAGAGTTGAAAAAAAAATTTAGTCATGAAAGAATCACATCAATACCCTACATGGTTTGGTAGAAATTAAAGTTTCCATCTTGGGAAATTTCTCCAATGCAGCTTCAAATTCAGATATAAAACTTTAGAGGCCCCAAAATAGCTCAAAATGTGGTTGAATCGACCTACAGTGGTTTGAATGTTGTAGAGCACATTTAGAGCTTTCCAATGATATGTAATAATAGAAAATTGAACACCTGGATCAAAAGTTATGGCCTCACGAAGTTGGTCCTCTAAAAAGTGAATTTCTTAAAAATTTCTTCCTAGGCCAGAAATCAAATGGTGAGACTTTTGGCACCAAAATAAAAAGGGGAAATTTGTACTTTCTAGAAAATTCTAGGGCAGTTATTGGGGAAAATAAAAAGGGTTAAGTGGGGGTTGGAGAAGGGGGGCCTAATGGTGCAGATTGTGGCTCCGAATAGTAGATTTTTCTTTTCTAAGTTGATTTTGTTGTAATGAATCAAGCCCATGAGGCTGTAGCATGTAACCTTTGAATCTTTAATTTCAATTTCTGAAAATAATTGAAAGTGAGTCATTTTCTATCTCACATCTTCTATGTTGGTATCTTTTGTTGTGATTTTTGAGGGTTTTGGGCAATGTAGCCCTCATCAAGTGGTATTAGAGTAGGAGTTCTTGAGCCTATAACAGAGTGTCAAATGTGAGGTAGTTGTAGTAGGACCTGTGAGTGTGGGTTGAGTTCAAGATGCCTCCAAGAATTTCCCAGTATGCAAGAGGTAGAGGTCGAGTTCATGGAGGAAGAGATCCACCAAGAGATGAAATCAAATCCCTTAGAAGGAAATTAGAAACCTTGCAACAAGAAGTTTGAAGAAGAGATGTGAAATGAGACAGAGATAACAGTGAAGATGAAATGGAAGAGGAAGAGTAGGATCCAATGGATCCTGGAGAAACAAGATTGTTGCAAGCAATCTCAAGCATTGGGAAAAGACCTAAAATGGAGGTTTCAACTTTTAGTGGAAATCTGAATCCTAAAGAATTGATTGACTGGATCAATGACATGTAGGAATTTTTTGAGTTTGAGGAGATTGAAGATCCTCATAGAGTGAGGTTTGCAAAGACAAAATTGAAAGTTCACGACAGTATATGGTGGAAAGAGGTCCAGTTAGAAAGAGGAAGACAAGGGAAAGATAAAATTTCCAAATGGGACAGAATGGTGTCAAAATTGAAGAAACAATTTATCCCAGTCAATTATGAATTGGAGCTACTCAAGAAGATGTGGAGCTTGAGGCAAGGGACAAGGACGGTGAAAGAATACACAAAGGAATTTCACAAGGTCATGATTCAGACAGGACATTCTGAGGTGAATAAGGAGAAAGTTGCTAGTTATATTAACGGGTTGAAGACAAGCATACATGAAGAATTGGCACTGGTAAGAATGACCACCATTGAAGACGCTTATTAGTTTTCTCTAAAGGTTGAAGAACAACTTAACAAGAGGTTTGAGAACAAGCAACGAGGTGGAGGCTATGGAGGAAAGAGTAGTGGAGGGTCATATGGAGGTCAAAATGAAGAGAAAAAGAAGGGTGAAGGCTCCAGTAGCAGCCAAAACCAAAAAGGAGATAACACCTACCATCCTCGTGATCAGAATAATGGAGACCAAAGAGGAAGGGGAAGATCTAGATGAGGACCAAGAAGAGGAGGCTTTCATGGAACCTGTTTCTAGTGTGGAGAAGGACATAGAGCCTATGAGTGTCCTCAACATCAAGGAAGGATAAATAGAAGACCTAAGGGTAATACACAAGTTGCACATGTAGATGAAGATGCTAAGTCTTCACATTCTAAGGATGCAGAAAGAGGAGAGGTTATTATTACCAGAAGAGCCTTGCTAAATGAAGAGAAGGAACCAACTCAAAAGAAGAATTTTTTTCGCACTAGATGTAAGTGTGAAGGTAAAGTTTACAATGTTATTATTGATGGAGGTAGTATTGATAACCGTTTTTCAGAAGAAATGGTTAGTAAGTTGTGGTTGGAGAGAAGAATGCATCCAAACCCATATCGGATTCCTTGGTTGCAGAAGGACCATAAAGCCTTGGTAAATGAACAATCTTTGGTAAAGTTCAAGATTGGAAATTACCATGATGAGGTATTGTGTGATATTATGCCTATGGATGCTTGTCATATGTTGTTAGGTAGGTTGTGGTAGTTTGATCAGCGAGCAGTACATGATGGACATGCCAACATCTATTCTTTGACAAAGGATGGGGTTCGTTATAAGCTAAAGCCCTTGAAAGAGGCAGAAGAAAAGGTATGCAGTAATGAAAGAATTTATTTGGTTGATGGAAGAAAGTTCCTAGAAGGTATGAAGCATGAGCATATGTGTTTTTCATTTATCCCTACAGTTGATAAAGAAGATACCACTGAGGTACTTGTAGAGGTTTCAGATTTATTGAATGAGTTTCAAGCTATTGTTTCTGATAATATACCTAAATATTTTCCTCTGGTAAGAAAGATTAGTCATCAGATGGACTTGATTCCTAGAGCTAGTTTTCCAAATAAGAAAGCTTAGCATATGACTCCAACAGAGAGTGAAAATTTGAACAAACAAGTGCAAGAGTTGTTGTGAAAAGGATTGATTAGGGAGAGTTTGAGTCTATGTGTAGTACCTGCAGTACTAGAACCAAAGAAGGATGGGGAAGGGTGGATGTGTACAGACTCTAGAGCCATCAACAAGATCACCATCAAGTATAGATTCCCCTTGCCAAGAATGGATGACATTATGGATTGTTTGAGTGGAGCTGAGTACCTCACGAAGATAGATCTGAAGATTGGATATCACTAGATCTAGATTAGAGAAGGAGATGAGTGGAATATATCCTTGAAAACCAAGGAGGGCTTGTGCGAGTGGTTAGTCATGCCTTTTGGGCTAACCAATGCACTAAGCACATTTATGCGGCTTATGAATGAGGTATTGAAAGAATTTTTAGGAAAGTTTGTTATTGTTTATTTGGATGATATTTTGATTTTTAGTAAGACACTGGAGTTGCACTTGATGCATATCCGAAGAGTTTTTGAGAAGCTAAGGGAGGAGAATTTTTTGATTAATTTGAAGAAATGTAGTTTTGTGAAAAGGGAGTTAGTGTATCTAGGATTTTTTGTCTCAGTAGAGGGTCTTAAAATGGATCCAAAGAGGGTGAGAGCTATCATTGAATGGCCTACCCTAAGGAGTGCTACAAATGTAAGATAATTTCATGGTCTAGCAAGGTTTTACAAAAAGTTTATTAAGAATTTTAGTAGTATTTGTGCACCTCTAACTGAAGCGATGAGAGGGGATAGAAAAGAGTTTAAGTGGACCACAGGAGCAGCCAAAAGTTTTATATGTTGAAGAAGAAAGTTACAGAGCAACCTATTTTGGCACTTCCAAATCTCAATAAGGTCTTTCAAGTAGATTGTGATGCTAGTGGCACTACCAGAGGAGTTGTATTGAGTCAAGAAGGTAAGCATGTTGCCTATTTTAGTGAGTAGGTGAATAATGCCAAGAAGAAATATTTTGTCCATGATCAGGACTTTTATGCTATAGTTTAGGCTTTGAAGAAATGGAGACACTATTTTTTTCCAAAAGAATTTGTTTTATATACTAATCACCAGGCTTTGCAATATCTCAATAGTCAAGGAAAGTTGAATAAGGCACTTAAAATGGGTTAAGTTTTTGCAAAGTTATACTTTTGTTTTGAAGCACAGGAGTGGAAGGTCAAACAAAGTTGCAGATACCTTAAGTAGAAGGAAAAATTTGTTGATAGAGATGAATATAGAGGTTGTTGGGTTCAATGAACTCGAGATTTTGTAACTAGAAGATCTAGACTTTGTAGAAGCTTGGAAGGATTGTTTGGAACCAATTACATTGGATAGGATGAGATAGTTGGATTTATTAATCCAAGATGGGATGTTGTTTAGAGGAAGCCAATTGTGCATTCCAAGGAGTTCTATGAGAGAGAATTTAATCAAGGAGAAGCGTAGTGGAGGATTGGTTGGACATTTTGGTCAAGATAAGACCATTGATCTTGTCAGTGAGAATTATTATTGGCTACAATTACAACAAGATGTGAAGAAATTTGTACAAAGTTGCAAAGTATGTCAAATGGCGAAAGGAACAAGTCAGAATACTAGATTGTATCAGCCATTACCTGTACCTAAGAGGCCATGGGAGGATATTAGCATGGATTTTGTTCTTAGATTTCCAAGGACACAGAGAGGGCATGATCCCATATTTGTGGTGGTGGATAGATTTTCAAAGATGGAACATTTCATTCCATATCATAAGACTAGTGATGATGTACATGTTACAAAGTTGTTTTTCAAAGAGGTGGTGAGACTACATGGTCTACCAAAGAGTATAGTTTCAGATGGAGATACCAAATTTGTTGGTTATTTCTGGAGGACATTATGGAAGAAGTTGAAGATAGATTTGAAGTTTAATTCTGCACACCATCTATAGACTGATGGACAAACAAAGGTGGTGAATAGGAGTTTGGGCAACCTGCTAAGATGCTTAGTTGGAGATAAGACCAAGGGATGGGATTTGATTATACCATAGGTAGAATTTTCTTACAACAATTTTGTCAATAGGAGCACTGGTAAATCACCATTCCAAATTGTATATGGGATTAGTCCAAGAACTACTTCTAAATTGAGAAAGATGGATAAGGGGGAGAAGAGTAGTGTTGAGGCTGAAGATTTTGTTGAGCACCTGAAGAATTTGTATGAAGAGGTGAAGAAACATATCAATAAGATGAACTCACAATATAAGGCTCAAGAAGATTAGAAAATGAGGTATAAGGAGTTCCAAGTAGGAGATGAAGTCATGGTTCATTTGTGAAAGGAAAGGTTTCCAGTTGGTACATACAAGTTAAAGATGAAGAAGTTTGGACCATGAAAGATCCTGAAGAAGCATGGTTTAGGAAATGCTTATGAGGTAGAGTTTCCTTGTGGAATAAACATTTCTCCTATGTTCAACATTGTTGATTTGACAAAGTATCATGAAGGTGATATAGAGGAGAGTCTGATAAATGAATAGTTGAAAATTACAGCACCTACTTTAGAGAAGGAAGAGATAGAAGAAATCTTGGATAGCCATGTGGGTAGAAGCACAAGAAACAGGAAATATGTAGAGTACTTGGTGAAATGGAGAGGAAGACCTACTAAAGATTCATCATGGTTATCTAGGGATGAGGTTAACCATCTTGGTTTCCCTCTAACTCCTAAGAAGTGACAGGGTCACTTTTCAAATTACCTTGGGTGTATGATGCAGAAGCATCCAGTGGTGTAGAGAAATCTTGCATCACCCAAATAAAAATGTTTTCTTTATTTTCTTTAGTTGTTTTGAGTCCCATGATGGCACTTGAGGGATATAAGACTGTCAAGCATCAAAAATAGCAAAAAATCAGCACTTACTATTTTTGGTAAGTTGGCCTAAACAAGCTCGTATGGATGTGAAAATTTACCACAAGGAGAGCAAAGCTGAAAAAAATTGGTCGTGAAAGAATCACCTCAATGCCCTACATAGTTTGGGAGAAATTAAAGTTTTCATCCCAGGAAATTTCTCCAATGCAACTTCAACTTCAGATATAAAACTTTAGAGGCCCCAAAACAGCTCAAAAGGTGGTTCAGCCGACCTATGGTGGGTTCCTGTGTTGTAGAGATCATCGAGAGCTTCCCAACAAAATGCAATAATAGAGAATAGGACACTTGGATCAAAATTTATGGCCTTGTGAAGTTGTTCCTCTAAAAAGTGAATTTATTAAAAATTTCTTCCTAGGCCAGAAATCAAACGACGGGACTTTTGGTGCCAAAACAAAAAGGGGAAAATTGTACTTTCTAGAAAATTCTAGGGCAGTTATTAGGGAAAATAAAAAGGGTTAAGTGGTGGTTGGAGAAGGGGGCCTTGATGGTGAAGATTATGGCTCTGAATAGTAGATTTTTCTTTTCTGAGTTGATTTTGTTGTAATGAATCAAGCCCATGAGGCTGTAGCATGTAAGCTTTGAATCTGCAATTTCTTTTTCTGAAAATAATTAAAAGTGAGTCATTTTTGTATCTTGCATCTTCTGTGTTGGTATCTGTTGTGATTTCTGAGGGTTTTGTGTGGTGTAGCCCTCATCAACGTTCTATTTAGAATTTATTTTAGTAATCTTTCTATTAATGCATTTTAGACATTCCCTAGCCCTAAATTTTTGTATCAACCTAGGAGAATGTGTTAGTACTACCATAGAATATGATTTATCAAATAAAAATCATTAAATTAACTCTAACAAGTTCTCTTATGTTGGAGAAGTCTTTACTATAGCAGACTATAAACACCCAAATTATTTTTTCTTGAGTGTGAAAGAGCTGGATAGGAGTGTCAAGTGCCCTAGTCTAGGTATTTTTCTTGACATATTTAATTCCCTTTTTTTGTCAGTCTCTAATTTCAAAGATGAAATTTCAAATTTGAGCCTTGGTGGTATACTAATAAAAAAAATTAAAATTAAATGAGTCAGACTACACTTTAATTTATTCTAAGTTCTTCTATATAAACATGAATTATAATTTGAAATTAAAAAGAAGAAATTGCAAGTACAAGAAGACTCTACTAAAATACATCCATTTTTTACATGTTTCAAGGGTATGTGCATGATCATCATGGAAAAAACAGGCCCTTAAGTGGTAAAAAATTCAGAAAAATTAGAGTTAGGCAACTTGACGTAAAAATTTGAATAAGTTATCTATATTATTTCAAAAATATGTAAGAATATAATCTATAGAAAATTGAATGTATTTTCTAAAGTACTAGGCTTATTTAAAAAAACAATATATTTGGTGAAAATTTGAAATTTCAATGCAGTAGTACTTAAATTTCAGGGAAAAAATAAGTAGGTGTCTGTCTGACCACCCTAACCACAATAAAATGATAATATTTTTTTAATAAGATTCTATATATAAATAGAGGACTCATGTCCCAAGGTGATGCATATTTTTTTGTAATTTTTTTCCAAGTAAATAATTAATTATGATTTTTTTATTACAAATTTTAAAAAATATAAAAAACTCGTATGTCTAACCACCTTAACTTGGCCAAAACTTCATGAAATTCAATTTTTTTTAATCCTATAGCATGTGAAGCATAGAATGTGATGCATGTTTTGGATTAAAAAAATGTGATACCATTTGAAAGCTATAGATGTTTTTCAATCATCCTGTCAATCAGGACTTTAGTCATAATTCAAATAAAAAATGAATAATAATTATTTATTAAATTCAAAGTAAAGCATAATTTATATTGGTGGAAAGCTAAGAATCTCCTTTAAAAACCCTTTTCGTTTCATCAATTTTGGGTAAAAAAAAGTCATCAACTACATACCCTACACATACCCATCATATTGCCACTTTTTGGCCCATCATGATCTTGCACATACCCTCAAAAAGAATTTATGAACTAATCAAATTGCTACAATGATTGGATTTTGATGCCAATAGAAGAAATGATGGAATCTAGATTTTGGAGATAGCTTTGGCTTCTTTCGAGCACCTAATGACTTGTTCTTAGAGTGTTCTCATCTTCATAATTTGATCTACTTGTTCTCCTAAGCAAGGTATTGCTAAATTTTAGATTTTTCTAATGTTGTTTTTTTTTTTATTCAAAGGGTAAATGCTTTTGAACCAGAGCTATGAACCGGAATACGACCATTCAACAATACCACCCCAAGGGGGTTTGAACCTTGGTGGCAAGAACAACAATGCCACCTTTAATCCAACACACCATGCCAATATCGGCTTTTCCTAAGGTTGTTTGACTCTCTCTTTGATCTTATTTTTTTCATTTAGGAATCCTTCACTAACACATTTGAGTAGGGTTTTCAACATTAATCTCATTACATCCTTAGATGCACTTAAGATTAAGAGCACATACATTTTATTAGCTAATCAATTGGCTATTCGTGGAGGCAAAAATACCAAAATGAGTGTTTGACCTAGGAAAATGATGAGGGCACAGCCCAAGACACAGAAAATAACCCACAAACAAGAGAATAATTTTATTATTTAGAAAATGGAGCTTCTTACATGCAGAGGATCTCAATCCCCAAGTTCTACAACACATGCAAGTTACAGACAGCTACAGAATAACCCTTTTGCAATATGCGAGCTTGTCCCCCAAAAAAATTTTCTTTCCAAAAATTAGAAACCTGCCCATAAATAGAGCTCATCATTAGTTTGGAGCCAAAACAACATTCAAATTTGAGTTTAGGCGGTTTGGTGCCGAAAATTACAACTTGAAGTTCAAATTTCAAAAGAACATTTGCAATTGTATCTTCTAGAAAGTGCGCCAACTTCCCAGGGCCATAACTTTTGATCTAAGACTCTGATTCGTGAACCGTTTGAACTGTTGGAAAGGTCTCGAAGTCAATAACGCGCTCAAAATTAGCTACGCCAATTTGAGCAAGTTTCAGGGTCGTTCTGGTAACTCTAAGTGCCTCAAATCTAACTCGAAAGATTTTCAAGTGCAAATTTGGGAAACTAAAACTGCAATATCTTTCCACCCATGAATAGAAAATAAAAACCATAAATTGGGAATTTCATTATGATGAAAAGGGTATCCAAAAATGTAAAAACATCTAAAATCTGAGAAATTTGAAATTTAACTATTTTTGGGTGATGCAAGATTGCCCTTACACCACTGGATGCTCCTGCATCAGAAAACTCCTATATATTCACCGCCTTTCCCCTCTTTCCTATGATTTTCATGTTTAGATTCGAAGACAGAAAGTTTCTGAGTAGAACTACAAAGTGTAGACCCAGGAGCTTCAGATCTAAAATTTGTAGAGAAAAAAATCACTCTCATTCTAGGGCACCTCAAACCCATGTCCTCTTATTTCAGCCTTATATTTATATCATAGGTGTACAAAAATTTTCCCTCCTCATATTTGTCTTCTATTTTTGGAATATTAGTTTCATCTGTGTAGAAAAATTATGTTTTTAGATTAGGTTGCATAGTCAAATTAAATCAATTAATCTACATTAAATTCAATGAATTTACAAAGCAATAAAAGAACCAGATCTAGGGTAGATTGACTCTCCTTTCAAGTTGTTATCCAATCTCCTACCCTTGTTGATTTGGCTTTTAATGTTAATTTAGAAAAAAAAAAAGTGATATTGATGATCTACACACTAGGTCTAGGATCCCTTTTTCAATTAAACATTTTGGTGAGCCTAACATATCCTACACTAAATAAATATTTTGAATTATATTTAAAATTCTGTAGATCTAAATTATTAAGAATTTTTTTAAAAAAATAAAAAACTAAATCACTTTTTTTTTTGCAAAAATGTATGTGTTTTCATTTGAAAGGAAAGTGTTATTTATTTAGTTTTGTGTAATTTATTCATTTTCAGTTTTGAAATACATTAGATCTATAGAAGAATTTTCTAAATTGTTTGAACTAGTGCATGGTTTGGTAAAAAAGAATATCACTTTTGAAAAAATTGCAAAGCCTAGTTCATTGTATTGGGTCACATTTTACAAAATTGGAAAAAATAGTAGAATTTTTAGTTTCAAATCTAGGCTATGCCTCTCTTAGTCCTCTACTACTTGTAACCACTATCATAAAATGGACTTTTACACAAATGTAAACCTGGTCTAGGGTTCCCAATGCCCTTGACCTATTCAATTTTGATTAGATTTCAAGTGCAAACTAATATTTTTGTTTCTTGTGGAAATATAAACTTTGTTTCTCAAATTTTTGTCTATAATAGATATATGAAGTTGTGTTTGATTATAGTTAGCATTAACAAACATAAATGTAAATTGAAAATTCATAATTAATGTTCTAATTAACCTTTGCGAGAAATTCTAGCAATTTGATCATGTTAGATCTCTTTCTACAAGTTGATTATACATATAATAATTCCCTTACTAGTGATGATTTTTACATGTTAGATGATGCCCCTGAGGACTTCATCTCACCTAATTCATCCACTAAGATTTATAAGGTTTGAGCATGTCAAAGAATAATAAATGCAGTTACACCTTAACCAGTTATTTACCCACCTTCAATTCAACCTCAAACACAAAATCAACCTATGAGTATCATTGGACCACCATCAAAAAAGTAAAAAACCCTAGCCATATCTTAAACATTGCAAGACAATTGAATCAATGTAACCACATACAACAAAATGTATCATTGCAACAACATTATCATGTTGTTGCTCATACATATAACATGAGAAACAAAAAACAACCAACAGAACACCAATTATTCCTTTGTCAATACCTTTCTCACAACCTATTCTCCCTTTGTACACCTCGCTTTCCTCAACATATAGTAAGTATTATGATCTTTTGGATTAGCTTCATGCTACTCCCAGTACGATTTCATTGTGGGATTTAATTCAAAACTTACTAATTTATCACAACATGCTTCAAGAATCTTTACAAAAAAAATTTGTGCCTCCTTATGCTAAAAATATGATGTTGTAGCTTTAGTTGAGGGTATGAATTCAATGAAATTGGATATTGTATTTTATCAAAGTGAATTCCCCCCTCCTGAGATACAAAAATAAAATGATTCTTTGATGATGATGGTTGTACCCTTATTGATAATGGGTTAGGTCTTAACATTTTTAACATTCATCTTTTAAACAAGCTTGGTGTAGAAAAATCCATCATTCAACCGAATGATTTATCTATTCATGGTTTTGATAATGAGGGTAGACAACCATTAGGAATGATCACATTACCTATTAAAGTAGGTCATGTTGTGTTATCTACCATTATCCATGTCGTGTTGAATTCCATCATATAATCTTCTTTTGGGAACGCCATGGATTCATGCTATGGGAGGGGTTCCTTTAACTCTTCACCACCTCATGAAATACACATATATCAACAAAGTTTACATGGTAAAAGTTGATCCTAAGCCTCATTTTTTTTTGCAAACTAAAATAGGAATAAAAGACCCTTTAACATATTCATTCCATCGTCAAAAGTGGAACCTATACATGTTGAAGATAAGGATGAATGGATTTCACCCATGAAAAAACTATTGGATGTTGATTAGGGATTGTTAGATTTTACACCTAATTTCATTGGGGAGTATAAAATCTCACCATCCAAGTCTAAATAAGTAAAAGAAACCATTGTGACATCTACACAATCTTCCATGGATCTTCCTCAAACATCTAATTTTGCAACTTCTAACAATAAAGAGGATACCAATTATACATATGCATATGATGTGAATGATTATGAAAACCACCTTCTTCAAAATAAATAGAATCTATTTATGGAAGAGGATATATAATATTTTTATAATTTGGATATAATTTTAAGGGATGTGGTATAAAAGAACAAGGTATCAGTGTCCCTTTATAATTGAACATGCAAGAGACAAAAGGTGATCTTGGTTATTGTTCTTCAAAGCCCATTAAGGCTTTAGGAAGACCTTCACTCAATGTAAACAAAATAGTGCAAGAATCTCCTAAGGTATCGCTTAATTTAGTTCACCTTGAATTGATAAGTCAAACAAGTAAGCACATGCCATTGGATATATTTCAAAATAATCAGTCCCTCGCAGAATTTTTGGGTGTTTATGACAATTTTCCCGCTTATCATTGTGATCATGGATTTCCCTATTGTTTAAATGTTGAAGCGTACTTTGGAAAAAAAATTAATTTATCAGATGATACAATAGATCCCCAAGACATACCCCCATAGTTCCCTAACATTATAGACTGCAGGACACTACTGATAGGAGATATTGTCAATGTCTCGATGGAACCATTTAACATAGAGAAAGTAATTCTAATTGGAAAATGTCTTTATTTTGATGAAAAATAAGAACATGTACTAATTTATTACATAATTTCCCTGAACTATTTTGTGGACTTATTCAGATATTTATGGCACATACCCTAAGTTAGTTATGCAAAATATTATGTTAGGAGATGATGCTAAACCAATGAGACAAAAAAATTGAAAAATAAACACTAAAATGGCTTTGTTGGTTAAGGTTGAGATTGGAAAGATATTACAAGTTGGATTTATCCACCCTATCAATTATTTACCTTGGATATCAAACATAGTGGTTGTCACAAAATTGGATAACCCAATTTGAATGTGTATGGATTTTTCGTGACCTTAATAAAGTATATCTAAAAGATGATTTCCCCCTTCCAAACATAGATAAGATTTTTTATTCTAATGGCACTTTTGTAAATAATATTTGGATTCTTGGCCTTTTTCCTAAGTTTTAAACTTCAAAATACATATAAATTCATGCTAGGGTCTAATATAAATAGTGTTGCAAACATATGTTTAGGACTAAAACCCTAAAACCCTAGCTTTGGGTAATGCTATTGTTTCTTTTGTGGTTTTTTTTGTGTTGAATCCCTGTTTCTAGTTGTTGGTTCCTTAAGTTGCAACCTTATGTCTTAACCTCCATTCGTTTACCAACCCCTCATATCTAATGTTACTACTTTAGCTCGCAGGTTAAAATAATATATCAAATTCCTAAGTCTCATGTTTGCATCTTAAATAGGTGGAACCCCTCATTTCCTAGTGACTTTAAGTCATTCTTAAAGCACATTCTTATTAATACCTTAATTTTTCCAAGCTCAATCCTCGACATGAATATTTTATTCAATAAAATACCCATAGAACCAATCAAATAATTTCAAATGACACCATTTTACTAGTTTTCATTGTTCCGTGAAGCATTTTTATTAAAGAAAAAGTTCAACATGGAAGCACAAAAAATGATGGTGTATGGCATATTGAGAATTTTTGGCCACAGTGGGACCATATTGAAGGTCCCGTCACTTCCACATGGAAAGTTTCTAATTGCTTTTCCATTTTACAAAGCCCCGTAAGGTGGAATCACATGATCCTTGTGGAAGTGTGAAAGAGAGCCACTTGACATTGTCTCAAAGGCCTTTCATTGATCCATGAAAGAAGCACCACATGGTATTGTTTCATTAGATTTATTCCATTCCATGATGAATTTTTATGAAGGCTTGTATGAGGTTTTGAAAGCATGGAAAGGTGACAAGTGTCAGACCTGAAGCCATCAAAGGGATGTGTGTCAGTTCTCTAATAATCCTGACCAAATCCCATATGAATAAAAAAAAAATTGAGACACAAAAATTTAGTGCCACATGGCATGATCTCAAGTCATACCACCATTACACAAGCTCTTTTTAGTGGTTTTATTCATGACAGGTTTCCATGTGGCCAAAAAATATTGTTGATCTTGATGGCATGTCTTGTGCTAAGTTGTAAAGACAATCTCACATGGAGAAATCTAATTGGCTAGAAATATTTTCAATGAACATAATGTTGGGAAATTGTTGGATGGTGTGATGTGATGTTGATACGTGGTTTTCATTTATTTCAACACTATTATCATTTGATATTCTAAGTGTTCTATATGACGAGGATATTGAGAAAATTATAAGTGAATGTGTTCCAAGTTCCTACTGGAACTATGCAGGTCATGAAGGCATTATGTTATGTATGTAAAAGGTTAGGTGTTGTGGATCAAAGGGTTTAATGTTGAGTATGTCAAGATCATCTACCAAAAGCTTCAGAGGTCCGCATGAATTCGTGTGCAAGTTGTGGTCTGACAGTGTTTTGCTGGTCTCTATCAAAAATTTTGAGTGAAGATTGTATGTTCCTAGTTATCTCGGTTGTTAGAGATGTCTCTCTATTATTTCTTGGTGTTTTTAGATGTCTCTAGTTCATCCTCTATCTTTGTGGTACATCCACATGATCTAGTGAAGCTCGTGATTGAAATTATTTTCTTGCATATGTCCATTTTTTCTTGTTCTTGGCCGACATGTTGATGCTAGCATGTTGTGGATGTTTGAGGCATGATTAATTGGAGTATTATTGTTTTGGAGAAGTGAATTTAGGTCCCCACTATGTTTTTTCTGACCTTGGTGGGTGTGCATTAAAATTTTTATTATGAATTTAAGCCGACATTCAAAATATATTCTTTTCCTCTGGTCGACTTTGTTATGGTGAAATCTTTGTGGCGGATATATAAGAAGCAATTGTGTGGATAGTTTGTGAAGTATGCGAAGTGTGGTTAGTGTGTCGAGTATACATTGTGTGCTCTTGTGTGCATAAGTGTGAATATCCTTGAAGAGCAAGTGAGTAGAAGCTTGAGCGAAGTATGCAGAAGTAATGTGCCTAATTGGAATTGTAATCAGGATTGGACATAAGCCATTCTCTCAATTCAAATTTCTGGATGGTTTTAATCTAAATCTTTCTATAAGATAGTGAGTCTTCTATTTGTAATTGAGCAATGAGCTCTAGGCAGTGAGCCTGAATGCATGTGCATTCCCCTTATTATTTTTCTTTATACTTTTAATAGAGTACAATCTTGTGGACTGACATCCACCATGGCTTTTCCATTAACAAGGTTTCCACATAAAAAATCTCGGTGTTCTTTGTCTCTCTAATGTGTTAATTAATTATGGTTAATTGTTTATACATCAGATCTGAGATTAAAGTTAAGGTAAGTTTGTAAAGTTTAAATTTATGTGAAAACTGATTCACCCCCCTCTTAATTGTTTGTCCTTGCTTTTGCCAACAATTGGTATCAGAGTTAGTTCCTCTGAAGAAAATTCTAATAGATTGAGGTGATCCGGGATGGCTACATTCAAGAAGGACAGTCCTAGATTTGATGACACCAACTACTCACTTTGGAAAGTTAGGATGCAATTTCATTTATAGTGCATTGGAGATGCTATCTAGAAGATTGCAAAGAATCAATATAATATTCCTAAAAAGGGACCCTCCACTCCTGATGAGATCAAGGATGCAGAAAGAAATACTAGATCCATTGAAGCATTGGTGAGTGCTCTAAAAAATTCAGAGATGACTAATGTGGTAGGCCTATAGACAACTCATGAGATCTGGATAAAGTTGGAAACTTTGTATGAAGGAGATACACAGGTAAAGATGGCTAAGCTACAAAGTATGAAAGTTAAGTATGAAAAACTGAAGATGGGTGAAGATGAGAATATTACTTCATTTATGCAAAGAGTAAATGAGATAGTGCTAGGTATTAAATGTTCCAGTGGTTTAGTAAGTGAAGATGAAATTGTAGCTAAGATACTCAGATCCTTACCTCCCTCCTACAAGTTGAAATTTCATGCTATTGAAGAGTTTATGTCTATAAACAAGATGACAAGAGACACATTGATAGGAAAGCTTGATGCTTTTGAAATAAGTGAATTTGGTGAATCCACACCGAAGACTGAATCTGTATTCAAAGCTACTATATATGGAAGCTATAGGCAATGTTACAGTCCTAGAGAGAGTTCTAGAAGGGCATCCAAATATGATGAAGAAATGAAACAAATTGAAGACTAAGATAGAGAAGTTCTAGAATTGGAAGCACTCATTGCAAATCAAGAAGGAAGAGGAAAAGGTAAGTATGGAGATGTATTACCTATTAAATGTTTTTCATGTAGTAAAATAGGTCACTTTGCATTAAGATGTCCTAAAAGAGTTCCTAGGTCTAAACCTAGAAAACCTAGATTTTAGAATAAATGCTACTTTGCTAAAGAAGTAGTAATAGATGATGAGTCTGATAAAGATGTTGGAAATGAGGATGATTGGGATTTTATTGCTACCATTGAAAATAAGACTAAACCTATTGAATCCATTGAAGAAAAGAAAGCTCTTGCAGCCCATGTTGGGGAGAAAGATGAATGGGTCGTTGATAGTGGATGCTCACATCATATGACCAATGACAAAAGTAAATTTGTGAATCTAGAAGAGTATGATGGTGGGGTTGTGATATTTGGAGACAATAATGCTTGTGTGATTCGTGGTAGAGGCTCTATTAGCCTTGTTGGTAAAGAAAATACTGATGATGTTCTCTATGATGAAGGCCTGAAGCATAACTTGTTAAGTGTTGGACAAATGGTGCATAAGGGATATGATCTACAGTTCAAGGATAGAAAATTCCAGATTCATGGAAAATTTGGAAACATGATCGCCACTGGTG
Source organism: Sequoia sempervirens (assembly GCA_007258455.2). Classification (NCBI taxonomy): domain Eukaryota; kingdom Viridiplantae; phylum Streptophyta; class Pinopsida; order Cupressales; family Cupressaceae; genus Sequoia; species Sequoia sempervirens. Next base: position 568,764,953 of record VDFB02271358.1, read on the forward strand.
TGCAGACTAAAGGTATCATCTTTCATTTGAATATTGCTAATGGTAGTTGCTTAATTGCTCAAGTAGATGAAAGTTGGTTATGGCATAGGATATTGTGTCATGTAAACTTTGACAACATCATTAAGATAAGTTCCACTCAAGCAGTAAGAGATCTTCCTAAATTAGTGAAGCCTGCTAATGTAATCTGTCAACAATGTCAAATGGGTAAACAAACTAGAGTTTCCTTCTGAAGCAAGCAATTTCACTCAAATAATGTGTTAGAATTGTTACATACTAATTTGTGTGGTCCCTCTAGAGTTAATAGAATTCATGGAGAAAGATATTTTATGCTTGTCATTGATGACTACTCTAGAATGATTTGGGTTTCCTTTTTTTGAGAGAAAAGTGAAGCATTAGATAAGTTCAAAAGATTTAAGGCCATGACAGAAAATGAAAAAGGTCTAAAGATCAAATGTCTGAGATCTGATAGAGGTGGAGAATTTCTTTCAAAAGACTTCAATACTTACTGTGAAGAGCATGAAATTAAAAGAAATCTATCTTCTCCTCGAACGCCTCAACAGAATGGAGTTGCAGAAAGAAAGAATAGAACAATTATGGATGCTTCCAGAACAATGATGGTGGAAGGAAATGTGCCTCAGATGTACTAGAGTGAAGCAGTAAGTACTACTGTATATACCTTGAATAGAGTAAATGTGAATGGTAATTCCGGTAATACTCCTTATGAATTATGGTTTGGTCATAAGCCTATTATCAAATACTTCAAAATATTTGGAAGCAAACGCTATATCAAAAGAGATGATGACATATGAAAGTTTGATGTTAAAAATGATGAAGGAATCTTCCTAGGTTACTCCACAAAGAGCAAGGCATATAGATGCTACAACAAAAGACTGAGAAAAGTAATTGAAAGTGAAAATGTCAAGGTGGATGAGGATTCGGTTTGATCATCCAGAAGATGCAGCTATGATTCAAATGAAGACAACATGAACCAAGGGAAGAATTCACAATCACAAAATCTACTTCAGATTATTCCATATGTTCTGATGAAGCAACCACAAGTTGTTCTTGTAAATCAAGTCAGCCAAGAAGCATAGTCAAGTGCAACTACACAAGTAAGTTCAAAAAACATAGAATTATGAGAGAGTCCTAAAACTCCAAGGTATGTAAAGTTGAATCATTCTAAAAGTCAAATCATAGGAGACAAGAGAAAAGGAGTGCAAACTAGAAAGAAAATTGTTGAAGAATACTATATGATTTCCAAGATTGAACCTAAGAATGTCACTGAAGCCTGTCAAGATGTACATTGGCTGGAAGCTATGAAAGAAGAACTGTCACAAATTGCAAAGAATGACACATGGAAACTGGTTCTTAGGCCCAAAGACAAGAATGTGATTGGCACTAAGTGGGTATTCAGAAACAAATTGAATGAAGATGGTGAAGTGGTATAGAATAAGGTGAGACTAGTATGTAAAGGTTACTCTCAAATGGAAGGTATATATTTTGAAGAGACCTTTGCCCCTATTGCTAGAATTGAAGGAGTAAGACTATTTCTTGCTTATGTTGCTTACAAGAGCTACAATGTTTACCAAATGGATGCAAAGTCCACATCTATAAATGGGGAACTTGAAGAAGAAGTGTATATTGAACAACCAAATGGATTTTAGCTAATAGATGAGGAAGACATGGTTTGCAGGTTAAAGAAAGCCTTGTATGGACTCAAACAAGCCCCAAAGCCTAGTATGACAAACTAGAAAAAAACCTAATGAAGCTTGGATTCTCAAAAGGTACTGTTGACAATAATTTATATTTCAAGATAGATCATGATAAGGAGTTAATCATATTAGTTTTTGTTGATGATATCATCTTTAGTGGAGATGATAATTTGTGCATGAAGTTTGTTGATGAAATGAAGAATGAATTTGAGATGAGCATGATTGGTGAAATGAAGTTCTCTCTAGGATTGCAAGTTTCACAATTGCATTAAGGGATTTTAATATCTCAGTCCAAGTATGTGAAAGAACTATTAAAGAAGTTTGGTATGGATGATTCCAAACCGGTTGGTACACCCATGGTAACCGGATGTAAGTTGACATAAAATGATGATTATCCTAAGGAAAATCAAACTAGATAGAAATCAATGATTGGAGGATTACTCTACTTAACACAGACAAGGACAAATATTATGCATCTTGTATGTATGGTTACAAGATTTCAAGCCGATCCAAAAGAATCACATGTAACTATTGTCAAAAGAATTTTTAGATACTTGAAGGGAACTGCTGATTTTGGACTTTGGTATTCAAAGGATGATGATCTTACACTATGTGCTTATACAGATGTTGATTGGGCTAGTGATGTGGATGACAAAAAAGTACTAGTGGTGGTGCTTTCTTCCTTGGGAAGAAGTTGGTATCCTAGTTAAGCAAGAAGTAGAGCTCTAATTCTCTATTCACTGCTGAAGTAGAATATATTATTGCTGCAAATAATTGTACTTAGGTGCTATGGATGAAATAAATGTTGAAAGATATCAAGGTGATATATGAAGAACCTATTGCAATATACTGTGACAACTCAAGTGCAATAAATATATCATAGAATCTGGTACTACACTCAAAGACCAAGCATATATCAATCAAGTTTCACTTCTTAAGGGAGAAAGTGGATGAGAAGGAAGTTAGACTGGAGTATGTTCCTACAAAAGAACATATTGCAGATATCTTTACAAATCCATTGTCGAAAGATACCTTTGGGTATCTCAGAGGAATGCTAGGGGTAGTTACCCCTCCTGAAAAGAACTAAATGATGCACTTACTTGCATCAATCCGTGAGCTACATTACTATATTTTAATCCAGATTGATGTTTATGTGGTTGCTACTTAGAGGGAGTAGTCAGATGTGCAAAGATATGGCTTAGAGTATGTGTGTGGAAAGATCATAGTTACCTTTTCCATTGATTTCAAAGGGGGAGAAGTGTAATGTGAAAAATGTAAATATCTAAGGGGGAGAAGTGTAGAATGAAAAATCTTTCCAAGAAGAAGAGAAATTGTGCAGTGTTGGGTTGATGGTATTTTTCACATCATGTGTTGCCATCAATGCCAAAGGGGGAGATTTTTGGGAAATTGTTGGATGGTGTGATGTGATGTTGATACGTGGTTGTCAATGATTTCAACACTATTATCATTTGATAATCTAAGTGTTGTATATGTTGAGGATATTGAGAAAATTATAAGTGAATGTGTTCTTGGTTCCTAGTGGAACTGTGCAGGCCATGAAGGCATTATGTTATGTATATTAAAGGTTAGGTGTTGTGGATAAAAGGGTTTAATTTTGAATATGTCTACCGGAAGTTTCAGAGATCCACATGAATTCATGTGCAAGTTGTGGTCTAACAATGTTTAGTTGGTCTCTCTCAGAATTTTTGAGTGAAGATTGTATGTTCCTGGTTATCTCGATTGTCGCGGATGTCTCTCTACTATTTATTAGTGTTTTCAGATGTCTCTAGTTCATCCTCTATCTTTTTGGTATGTCCACATGATCCGGTGAAGCTCGTGATTGAAAATATTTTCTTGTGCATGTCCAATTTATCTTGTTCTTAGACGACATGTTGATGCTAGCATGTTGTGGATGTTCGAGGTGTGATTAATTGGAGTATTCTTGTTTTGGAGAAGTGAATTTGGGTCCCCACTATGTTTTGGCCAACCTTGGTGGGTGCGCATTAAAAAATTTATTGTGAATTTAAGCCGATATTGAAAATATATTATTTTCCTCTAGTTGACTTTGTTATGCTGAAATCTTTGTGGCAGATATATAAGAAGAAATTGTGTGGATAGTTTGTAGAGTATGCAAAGTGTGGTTAGTGTGTCGAGTATGTGTTGTGTGCTCTTGTGTGCATAAGTGCGAATATCATTGAAGAGCAAGTGAGTAGAAGGTTGAGTGAAGTATGCAAAAGTATTGTGCCTAATTGGAACTATAATCAGGATTGGACAAAAGCCATTCTCTCAGTTCAGATTTATCGATGGTTTTAATCTGAATCTTTTTGTAAGACAGTGAGTCTTGTATTTGTAATTGAGCAGTGAGCTCTAGGTAGTGAGCCTAAATGCATGTGCATTCCCCTTATTATTTTTATTTATACTTTTAACAAAGTATAATCTTGTGGATTGACATCCACCATGTTTTTTCCCTAAACAGGGCTTCCACGTTAAAAATCTTGGTGTTCTTTGTATCTCTGATGTGTTAAATTTTTATGGTTAATTGTTTATACATCAGATCTGAGATTAAAGTTAAGGTAATTTTGTAAAGTTAAAATTTTTGTGACAACTAATTCACCCCCTCCCTCTCAGTTGTTTTTCCTTTCTTTTTCCAACAATTGGTATCATAGCTAGTTCCTCTAAAGAAAATTCTAACAGCTTGAAGTGATCCAGGATGGCTACATTCAAGAAGGACAGTCCTAGATTTGATGGCACCAACTACTCACTATGGAAAGTTAGGATGCAATTTCATTTACAGTGCATTGGAGATGCTATCTGGAAGATTACAAAGAATCAATATACTATTCCTAAAAATGGACCCTCCACTCTTGATGAGATCAAGGATGCAGAAAGAAATACTAGAGCCATTGAAGCATTGGTGAGCACTCTGATAGATTTGGAGATGGCTAATGTGGTAGGCCTATAGACAACTCATGAGATCTAGATAAAACTGGAAACTTTGTATGAAGGAGATACACAAGTAAAGATGGCTAAGCTACAAAGTCTAAAAGGTAAGTATGAAAACATGAAGATGGGTGAAGATGAGAATATTACTTCATTTATGCAAAGAGTAAATGAGATAGTGCTAGGTATTAAATGTTCTAGTGGTTCAGTAAGTGAAGATGAAATTGTGGCTAAGATACTTAGATCCTTACCTCCCTCCTACAAGTCAAAAGTTCATGCTATTGAAGAGTTTATGTCTATAAACAAGATGACAAGAGACACATTGATAAGAAAGCTTGTTACTTTTGAAATAAGTGAATTTGGTGAATCCACACTAAAGACTGAATCTAGATTCAAAGCTACTATATTCGGAAGCTACAGGCGAAGTTATAGTCCTGGAGAGAGTTCTAGAAGGGAATCCAAATATGATGAAGAAATGAAACAAATCGAAGACCAAGATAGAGAAACTCTAGAACTGGAAGCACTCATTGAAAAATAAGAAGGAAGAGGAAAAGGTAAGTATGAAGATTTATTACCTATTAAATGTTTTTCATGCAATAAAATAGGTCACTTTGCATCAAGATGTCCTGAAAGAGTTCCTAGGTCTAAACCTAGAAGACCTAGATTTCAAAAGAAATGCTACTTTGCTGAAGAAGCAGTAGCAAATGATGAGTCTGATAAAGATGTTGAAAATGAGGATGATTGGGCTTTTATTGCTACCATTGAAAATAATCCTGAACCTACTGAATCCATTGAAGAAAAGAAAGCTCTTGTAGCCTGTGTTGAGGAGAAAGATGAATGGGTCATTGATAGTGGATGCTCACATAATATGATCGGTGACAAAAGAAAGTTTGTGAATCTAGAAGAGTATGATGGTGGGGTTGTGAGATTTGGAGACAATAATGCTTGTGTGATTCGTGGTAGAGGCTCTATTAGCCTTGGTGGTAAAGAAAATACTGATGATGTTCTCTATGTTGAAGGCCCAAAGCATAACTTGTTAAGTGTTAGATAGATGGTGCATAAGGGATATGATGAAATCTTTTTGGCAGATATATAAGAAGCAATTGCATGGATAGTTTGCGGAGTATGCGAAGTGTGGTTAGTGTGCCAAGTATGTGTTGTGTGCTCTTGTGTGCATAAGTGTGAATTTCATTGAAGAGAAAGTGAGTAGAAGGTTGAGTGAAGTATGCAGAAGTATTGTGCCTAATTGGAACTGTAATCAGGCTTGGACAAAATCCATTCTCTCAGTTCAAATTTCCAGATGGTTTTAATCTGAATCTTTTTTTAAGACAATGAGTCTTTTATTTGTAATTGAGTAGTGAGCTCTAGGCAGTGAGCTCGAATGCATGTGCATTCCCCTTATTATTTTTCTTTATACTTTTAATAGAGTATAATCTTGTGGACTGACATCCACCATGGGTTTTCCCTTAACAAGGTTTCCACATAAAAAAATCTTGGTGTTCTTTGCCTCTCTAATGTGTTAATTGTTTATGGTTAATTGTTTATACATCAGATTTGAGATTAAAGTTAAGGTAAGTGTGTAAAGTTTAAATTTCTATGAAAATTGATTCACCCCCCCCTCTCAGTTGTATGTCCTTTATTTTTCCAACACATCAAAGAAATTCAAACATATTTGATCAATTGCAACCATTTGATTTGATCTTTTTATTTGAAGATCAATGATTTTTCTTTAAACTGAACAAACAGGTAGTTGTATGCTCTAGATCGTGCAAGTTGAGAGTAATGGAAAAAAACATGTCTTTGAAACAAATCATTAATGATTATTCCTACATAAAAGATACAATTTGATCAATTAAACTATTCATTTAAGCATTTTGAGCATCCATTAAGAAGAATTCACAATGTTTGAAGGCATTCTATAGTAGTTAGGATTTTCAAAGGTGAAAAAACAAGTGTATCTATTATTGGCATATAGTTGTCATTGATGTCAAAAGTGAAATAATGCAAGGGAGATTGTTGGAATAATGACAAGGGATGACTGTAAGAGTAGTGGATTTGATGGAAAATTTGATGGCTGATTCAAACTAGGTTTCTCGAGAGCTTTCTAGAAAGGTAAAGTGCAGGCCGTGATGTCAATGGAGATGGCAACATTCAATTGTTCATGCTCTCAGTCTAGGGTTTATCAATTAAACCCTACGTGTGTAGGAGTTTACAGTCACACCGTTCAAATAGTTTCTATTCTATCGGTGACTTGGTACTACAAGTTGTAGGTCACATAACTTATAACTTATGTCATTGATGTCTGTGAAGTGACCGACCCCCATTGCCTAGGTTGGTGGTGTCTACATGTCCATTGAGTGCCAAGAGAAAAGAAAAATTTGGCTAATTCATATCTTGAGCAATTTTTTTCTAAGTTTCTCTAACTTACCGCTTCAAGGATTTTGACTAAGTATAACTCTAGCAGTGTTTTTTGCATGTGGTCAAACTCGGGCAGTGTTTTGCTATGTTTCTCTAACTCCCTGCCCTATAGCTCTGGTAGTGTTTTGTCTAGTTTGATGAACTTATGAAGATTGCACTTTAAGGTTGGTGATGTTTTCACGAACATTTCTAACTTATTGCTCAACAAAGAAAAGTGAAGTGTTGACCCCGATGAGATGGTGTCATTAGAAGGTGTGTACATGGCATTAGCCTGCATACCCCACTGAGATTTCATTGGGGCCTAATCAAGACCCGTGGGGTCAACGGGGAATGGTTGTGATCAAATGTTGAAGATCTGACGGTGCTTGTCAATTCTATTGAGCTTTTGGAGAATCTCAGCTAAGTCATGTGAGGTTAGCAGAAAGCAATGGAGATTGATCCACAGTGGATAAATACTGACCATCAATGAAGATGATGGGACCCAATAAAGAAAGAAGAATAGGTTGATGGTGGATGACGATGTAGGCCACTAGGTGGCAAAGAGAAATTGCTCAATATTCAACTCACATTGTTGTTGTGAGTTGCATGGAGATGATGTGGATGACAAATGGTAATAGCTTGCAAACCCTGTAAGGTTTGTGTGGGCCCATTTTCAAGCTCGTGGGATGATCATATTTTGGACGTGAGTCTTGGTGGGACCCACGTATGGTGAATGGTATATAAATGTGATCAATGATAGAGATCAAAAGAGAAGATCCATCAGTTAAGATTGAAGGATTTGAAGAAGGTTGATTTGATGGTCATGATTTAAGGTTATCACGATGCACTATGTGATCACAATGAGTATATGTGATCAACGATGAAGATTTAAACAACTATTAATTGGATGGTTGTGTTTTAAAGTAGCAAAAATGAACAAAAAATCATAGGATCATGGCGTGAAGACAGTAGATCGATGGCTAGAATTCAAAGATAGAAATCTAAAATGGCTACGACAGTGTGAATAAGGGTTTCGACAGGGAACCGACATGGAAATGAGAATTAAATGCTCTATCTATTTCAACAATAATTGTAATGAGATTTGATGTGTAGGGCGGTAGTTTAGATAATCGTAGAGACAAGAATCAAGATCAGATCAAATGAACAGAAGGATGCATTGAATGCATAATCAGATTTTAGGGTTTGACAAAGAGAAACAAGGAAATTCTCTATAACTGAATTAACTGATGGGTGGCTCGATGCAAGATATGGTGATATCTGATAAACCTTATCAGATGTCTATATGATGAGCTAGATAGTGGTGTGTGTGTGTGTGTGCAGCTCGAGGTACATGTATCTTTTTGGTGAAGTTTGCAAGCTAAGGAAACCCTAGTAGAAGATTAGAGAAGATCTTATCATGTGTGAGAATCTTGAAGCATTGAATGCAGGTCAACGAGAAAAGATAATTTGGGAAATTATCTAAGTGTAGTAGTAGTTGTGTGTGATGTGTTATATCAGGAAGTGAGGAGAAGTGTGAAGATTTTTCCAGTGCATAGAGTGATGTACAGTTGAGAATGTTGTAGGCAAGAGAGTGCATAGCAAGGGCGTGTTGTTGAGAGTGCATCTTCAATAGCAGTAGTGTAAGTTGCAGGGTGTGCAACAATTCATTGAATGTAATGGTGCATTTTCAAGTTTAGTAGAACTTAATTGTATGCACATATGAACTTGTAATTTTGTTGAGGTTGTAGCCTCATTGAACTGAGTTGTAGCTCAAACTAGGTGATTGTAGTCTCCTTGGAGTTGTAGCTCCTAAAATAGGGTGTCGTAGCATCTTTGAAGTTGTATCTTCTAAATTAGGGAGTTGAAGCTTCCTTGGGTTGTAGCTCTAAATGTTGTAACAGAGATTTCATTTATGATGCTAGATTTGAGCAATAGACTCAAGCAACTTTTGTCACCATGGTTTTTTTCCCATCTTGGGTTTTCCACGTATATTTGGTGTTATGTGGTGATCTCTCTTGTGCTTGTGGTTATTATATCTATTCATGTTTCAATCTGCACATCTAAGTTTAAGGTTGAATGTGCAAAAGTTTTTAAGGACTAAAAGTTTTAATATTTGTTGATTCACCCCCCCTCTCAATAGATCATTGTGTTCTAACAATTGGTATTAGAGCACTAGGTTCCCTAGGAGAAGTTTAATCAAATTTGGCAGATCTTGGATAAGTGAACACAATGGCATGTCAGGAAGGTTCAAGCAAGCCATCTAGATTCGATGGAACAAACTATGCTAAGTGGAGCTCTCTGATGAAATGATACTTAGGTTCTATTGGAATTGATGTTTGGATGTCAGTTAAGAAAAAATATGTTCCTCCTACTGTTCCTCCTACTGATGCTACAATGAAGAAGGACTATGAGAATAATGAGAAAGATTGGTTCACCATTATAAACAACTTGTCTGATTCTATGCATAACAAGGTTATGCATTGTGAAACTACTTATGATGTCTAGGAAAACATGAATAATATCTATGAAGGAGACTCCAAGGCGAAGTTGGCAAAGCTACAAATACTGAGAGCTAAATTTGAAAGCTTGTAGATGACTGAAGAAGAAAAAAATTTAGATTATATTTTGAGAGTTGATGATATAGTGAATGCTATTAATGGATATGGCATAGATCTAAGAGAAGAAGATGTTGTGTTGAAAGTTCTTAGGTCTATGACAACTAAATATGATGCCAAGATTTTTGCTATTGAAAAAGGAAGATAAATTGATAAATCTACCCTTGATGAGGTGCATGGCATAATTACTGCATATGAGATGAGAATTCTAAGTGTTGAATCATCTAGGAGAGAAGTTGCATTTAAGGTTGTCAAGAAAGAAAAAGATGAAGTTGATAAGAAAGAAAAGGTTGTTGTTATTGCATCTGACCATGAAGAAACCGACGAGGAAGAAGAAAAATTCATAAGAAGGCTAAGGAGAGGATCCAACAAGTATAAAGTTAAGCTCCCCTTCAAGTGTTTTAATTGTGGCAGAATAGGTCATTTCGCTTCAAAGTGTGCATATGGTAAAGAAGACAATTTCAAGCAAGAAGAAGAAAGCAAAAAGAAGAAAATGATTTATCCAAAAAAGAAAGAACTTTGGAAAGAAGAAGAAGAGTTTATACATCAATGAAGAATGTGAAGCATCTGATGCTAGTGATAGTTTAGAAGAGGATCAAGATCGTGCTCTTTATAATGAGAGAAGATAGAAGAGATTTTCTATTTATGGCTAAAGAAACTAAGGATCGAGAAGATGCACAAATTGAAGATTCTCTCTTGAAGAAGAAGAGGAGGTAGCTATTGATCTTGAAGGAGAATTAATCAGTGCTCTTGAAGATCTTGATGGACTAAGAGATAAATATGGAGAGAAACAAGAAACTAAAAAGGAATGCTCAAAAGGAGACTAACAGATTAACTCAAGAACTTGAGGAATCCAATAAGGTGATAGTTGGTCTAAAAGTGCATGCAGAAGAGCTCAAAAGAGTTGAGGATGTTATGAAATCTAAAATACAATATGAGATGGATAGGTGCATGAAACTTGAAGTAGAAATAATTGCTTTAAGAAAAGAATTAGAGAAGGCCAATGCACGGATCAATAAGGGCCTAAAATTAAAAATGGGTACTAATATTCTTAATGAATTGTTGACTACACAAAAGCCAGCCAACAAGGAGAAATTAGGTTTAGGACTTGAAAAAGGAAAAAGATCATTTGTTGATGCTTCTATAAAGCTCTATGAAAGATTTCAAGCAAAAGAAAAATCAGTCCCCAATGGTGAAAAATTTGACAATGGAGAAGCTTCTGAAGATGAAAAGAAGTCAATTGTAGCTGAGAAATCTATTAAAGAGAGTGAACCAATTGAAGAAAAGAAAGTTAACAGGTCGATTCCTAATCAACAAAAGAATAAGAAAAATACCAAGAGAATAGACAATGATGGTTTCACAAGAGTACACTATCCAAGGAAACCTAGAAAAAGAAGATCTCCTTATCCAACAAAAGGAAACTACATGACCAGGTACTCATCTTACTTTAATAGGTATTGTTATACTTGTAACAATTTTGGTCATAGCACTAGAGAGTGTAAATTCATTCTAAGGAGAAATACAAATTTCATAAGCAAAAATCCATTTGCTCCTTTAGCTAATATGAATGTAGTTTTTTTCAATTGCAATAATTTTGGTCATATAGCTAGAAATTGTAGAGAAAATTTTGTAAGACCGAATTCTCATTCTAAGAAGAAGAAAAAAACACCTCCCGAAGATGAAAAGAAAAATGAGGTCCTTGAGAAAAAGGAAGAAAAAGTTGAAAATAAACCTAAGAAGGTATGGAAGGAGAAAAAGAAGAATTCTACTCAATCTATGATTGCCCAAATAGCATTGCATTCAAAGGAACAATTTGATCTATGGATAATTGATAGTGGTTGCTCCAAGCACATGATTGGAGATAAAAATAAATTCATTAATCTTGAAATGAGAAAGGGAGGTTCAGTAAGCCTAGGTGATAATACTACTATTAATATTTGTGGTAAACGAATTTTGAGCACAGATGGGAAGAAAAAAACTAAAGATGTGCTATATGTGGAAGGTCTAAAACATAATCCTCTTGTTGGATCTCAGTTGTGATCATATAGTTTGTCCTTGATGTCAAAATCCCTTTCAGTTGGTTCTCTTTGATGATCAGTATCAGTTTGGATCTTTATGATTTATTATGGCACTTCTTTGATGTCTCTTGGCTATTATAGAAAGTTAGTTGTTATGGTTCAATTTCATGGTGATGAGTTTTCTAGTTCAAGTTATGAATGCTACATCTTTTACTGACAGAGTTTGAAAGATGGTTTCTTTGTCAGAATGGTTCTCCTTGCATATCACAGGCTTTGGTTGTTTCTCTTTCAAGGTTAGTCATATCGGAGTGAAAATGGTAGGGTCTTCCTGATCCACTTTGAAATGCCTGAGTTGCCTATTCGGCAAGACATTTCAGATGTCATGGCGATTGAATTTAACATACAAGCTGCTTTCGGCATAACATTAGCGTTTTCTTGGCGACTGGCTCAAGAAAGGTTATTTCAGCAAGACTTGTCTTTAGTTTCAGTGACAGAAAAGTGTTCTCTATCGGCATATGTTATTTCATCGGTATGTGGTCTCAGCGATATTGGTATGTCACACTGATCGGAGATTAAAATGGATGCGTATTGGCAAGAGTCATGGTTTTTAGAATAGGTCTCGGCGAAGTGGTTTTGTCTCGCCGACATCACATATGGGATTCACTTCGGCCAGACTTGGAGTATTTTGTTTAGCATCCCAACAAAAAGGTAATGTCTCCCTGACAAGTGTGGAAGTCTATCGGTGTGAGTTGTGGCTATCGATATAACATCTTAGCTAGTGCTTCTTGTCTTACCGACTTGTGCTCAAAAGGTTTTATCTATTTTTTGGGAGGAGTCTCACAGAACAACTCTTTGAGAGAACTTCGGCCAAACTAAGCGGTATCAGGCTAAGGTCTTGGTGATTTCACTGGGTCTCACCGACTAATGCTTGTGGAAGGCTTTCGGCAAGAGGTTTGTAATGTCTTAGTGACTCAGAGTGGATAAAGCATTTCGGTATGACTCATGTGCATCAAAGAAAGGTCTTGGTGAATTTGATTTGTTACACCGACCGAAAACATAAAGATAGTCTCTTTGGTAAGAGCTAGGGTTTTCGGCGAGAAGTCTCAGCGAGTGACCTTCGGTCTCGCCAATGAAACATAAATGGACTTCGTCGGCGTAAGATCTGGATTGTCTTAGTGACACACAAGTGGATGAAGACTTTCGGAAAGACATGGTGTGCTCTACAAGAGGTCTCCTCAACTTTGATATTTCTCACCGATGGAATTCAAAAGGACTTTATCGGTGTGAGTTTTGTTCTCTCTTGGCAATTTGAGGTGAATTCGGGGTGTTTCGGTATAATGAAGATATCTATATGAGGTCTCCCCGAAAGCGATATGTCATGGCGACAGGAATGAAAACGTGAGCTTTCGGTAAGACACAGGATGCTCTATGAGATGTCACCCCGACTACACATTGTCTTGGCGAAGGCAGATGAAGGACACATCTCGGTGTAAGTGTGCTCTTGTCTTGGTGACTTGGAAATGATAAAGACTTTCGGTATGACTCAAGCTTTCTAAGAGAGGTCTCCCTGATGACGGTAAGCTATAGCGACAAATACAAGATAGAAGGCTTGTCGGCAAGAAAAACGATATGTAATGGCGACAATGTGTATCAAGTGACCTTCGATGAAACATAATGTTGGTGGTATGACTTCTCCCCGACTCTGTTGTGTCACAACGACAAACAGAAGGATGTATCGGCAAGAGAACCATTATGTTACAGTGACTTATAAGGGATAAAGTCTTTCGGTGAAACATAGCAAAATCTACAAAGCATCTCCCCGATAGCAGGATGTCACAGCGATAGATAAAAGGATGCATTTGGTGAGAGAATCTTTAGGCTACAGTGACAGTGAGTGAATAATACTCTAAGGAAGCCTATCGATGAGACATGATGTATTCATTTTGTGTTCTTCCCGACTTTGATGGCTCTTGGCGAAAGCGATAACTAAATGGATTGTCTGGCGATTTAATTGCCTTTGGCAGAACTATATGATTGTCTCAGCGAATAGTTACGAAGACTCAAAACTCTATGGTTGTCATCATGGATTGGCATCAAATCTCAGAATAGTTACATAACAGGATATTCATTGAGTTTCTTTTTGAGCTGTTACGTTTTTGATTTAATGGATTTTTCTAAATATAGTTGCATACAAACTTCTTTGGTTGGTATCAAATCTTTGGCAAGATATTCTCTGAGATTTTAGAGGTTATGATTTTCTGTTAGTAGGCAGACATGGCTTTGATGAAATCTTTTAGTTACAATTTAAAATCTCTTGACTCAGCGTAGAAATTAAAGCTTTCTAGATATGCACTACTTTGATTTTTACCATCATCTACAGATCATCATTATCCAGCTTTAGATTCTAAAAATAGCAAGAGAGTTTTAGAATCTTGTGAAAAATGCTTGTTGAAGATTTCTTGATAACAGACATACTTGAAATGTATATAAAAACCACTGTTGAGAACTGTGAAGATGCTGTTGGCCAGTAATTCTGAGAGATAGTTATTTTGGCCGTATCAAGAGATGTATTGAAATACTCTGTATTAAAATTTGAAAAACAAAGAGTTATGAGCTTACTAGAAAATAGAGAGATCCTCTAATATTATTATTGTAATTTTGAAATCTAAGTAAGGGATTGGTGCTCCTTGAGATTGGTGTCTCTAAATGAGGGGTTGGTGCTCCTTGAGTTGGTGCTCATAAATTAGCCTATAAGGCATTATTAATAGTGGTTTTAAAGATTAAGCCAGTAAGGCAGTTTAGGAGTGGTTTTTATACCCCAGGAGGATTTTCCACTAGGCAAAAGCTTTTGTCTCTTTGTTCATCTGTATGCTCTCTGCTTTTCTATGTTGTTGTTAGTTCAGTTCACTGTTGGGATTATTACTGTTCTCAATTTTGTTTATGAATGATTACATTCAACTCATGAATGCATTAATCAGAGTAATATTGAGATCAAATCTGAGCTATGTTTTGGCAAATGCAAGATATCTCACTCAAATCATATTTTCATAAGTTGTCAAATAGACTGAGTTAATGTTGTCATATCTTTGTGCTTTCAAAAGTGATTACTCTACTCTATTGTTGAAAGAAAAGGAAATCAGAATTAAACATCTTGGTCGAAGTTGAAATTTTTTTTGACACTGATTCACCCCCCCCTCTCAATGTCTGCCCATAACTCCAACACTTCTTAGTGTCAGCCAGATGTGTGATAATGGATATAAAGTTGTATTTGATTCTAAAGGCTACAAGATAAGAATGAATGGTAAAACAATTTCTCAAGGAGAAAGGACAGACAATAATGTCTATAATCCATGTGAGTTAAAAGGCCAAACATGCTTAATTAGCCAAGCATATGAGATTTGGTTATGACATAAAAGACTGGGACACATCAACTTTAACAACTTGGTAAAAATAAGCTCTAAAGGTCTAGTCAGAAATATGCCTAAGATTGTAAAGCCTAAAAATATAATCTGCAAAGGATGCCAACAAGGAAAGTAAACAAAGTTTAAGTTTCCTACAAAGGAATATTCTACTATGAAACCCATGGAGATAATTCATACTGATCTATGTTGTCTAATGAGGACAAGGGAGTTTCAAGGAGAAAGATATTTCATGCTGTTGATTGATGATTATACTAGAATGGCGTATGTCACATTTTTGAAGGAGAAGGCAGAGGCATTTGAAACATTTAAAGGTTATAAGAAGTTGGTAAAAATTAGACTGGGAGAAGAATCAAATGTCTTGGGTCAGATAGAGGTGGAGAATTTATGTCACATGAATTCATGGAATATTGTGAAGATCATGGGATCAAATGCTAGTATTCAACTCCAAGAACACCACAACAAAATGGTGTGGTAGGGAGAAGAAACAAGATTGTGAAGGAGATGACTAGAGCCATGTTGAATGAGGCAAACCTAGAAGATACATTTTGGAAAGAAGCAACACAAACTATTGTATATATCCAAAACAAAGCACTTATAAGATTTAACAGTGGAAGAACACCATATGAATTGTGGTTTGGTAGGCCTGTATCAGTCAAGAATTTCAAAGTATTTGGAAATAAATGCTATATTAAAAGAGAAGATGAAGATTTAGGAAGTTTTGACTCAAGATGTAATGAAGGGATATTTTTGGGGTATTACAGCCAAAGAAAAGCGTATAAGTGTTATAATAAGAGATTGCATAGAATTGTAGAGTGTACATGTCAAGGTTGATGAAAGTGAAAATCAAGGTAAGCCTAGTAGAAACAATCTTGAAATTGAGTCAAATAACGATGATATAGGTGCAACAGAAGAACAACAAGAAGAAGAGAATGAAGAAGTGGTTGAATGAGCACCTACAAAATATGTGCAAAAGGATCATCCTGCTAATCAAATAATTGGTGATAAGAATGAAGGTGTGCATAATAGAAGAAGGCTTGAAAAGAACAAGGAACAAGTGAACTTTTCCCTCTTATCACAGATTGAACCAAAAAGCTTTGATGAAGCCAATAAAGATGAAAATTGGATAAAAGCAATGGAAGAGGAACTCAATCAGATTGAAAAGAATAAAACATGGGAATTGGTTCCTAGAACATCAAGCAAGAATGTAATTGGCACTAAATGGGTGTTAGGAAATAAGCTAAATGAAGATGGAGATATGGTAAAAAACAAAGCAAGATTAGTGTGCAAAGGATATGCACAAGTGGAAGGGATTGATTTTGAAGAAACATTTGCTCTAGTTGCAAGATTAGAACCTATTAGGATATTTCTTGCATTTTCAGTGTATAAAGGATTTAAAGTATATCAAGTGGATGTCAAATCTACATTTCTAAATGGAAACCTTGAAGAGGAAGTATATATTGAGCAACTAGAAGATTTCAGCTGTCAGAGAATGATGATTATGTCTGTAAATTGAGAAAAGCATTTTATGGTTTGAAGCAAGCACCAAGGGCTTGGTATTCAATACTAGATCAATATCTACAACAACAAGGATTCAAGAAAGGTTGTGCTAATAGCAATTTGTATCTCAAAGTTGAAGGTAAGCAAATGATCATTATTGTAGTATATGTAGATGATATTATATTTGGTGGTAGCAGTGATGTAATGTGCAAAATATTTGATACGAACATGCAAGATGAGTTTGAAATGTCCATGCTAGGAGAACTCAGATTTTTTTTTGGTTTGCAAATTACACAAACTAATAAAGGTATATTTATATCACAAACCAAGTATGCAAAAGAAATGCTTAAAAAGTTTGGAATGGAAGATTGTAGACCAGTCAATACTCCCACATGATTATTGGCTACAAATTGAGAAAATTTGATGAGTCACCTAATGCAAATTAGACTACATATAGATCTATGATTGGAAGCCTACTAGATTTAACTACATCTAGGCCTGATATAATGCAAGTGGTTTGTATGGTAGTTAGGTTTCAGGAAAAACCTAAAGAATCACATATCAATGCAGTCAACAAAATCTTTAGATACATGAAAAGTACTATTGACTATGGTTTATGGTATCCCAAATGAAAAGATTTCAATTTAAAAATATACATAGATTCAAATTGGATAGGAAGTGTGGATGACAGAAAGAGTACTAGTGGAGGAGCCTTCTTTTTGGGAAACAAACTAGTTTCTTGGATGAGTAAAAAGAAAGAGTCTATCGCCCTTTCTACTGCAGAAGCAGAATATGTTGCAACAGCTACGTGTTGCACTCAAGTCTTATGGATGAAACAAACATTAAAGGACATCCAAGTAGAGTACAATGAGCCTATCTTGATTCTTTGTGACAATTCAAGTGCCATTAATATCTCAAAGAATCTAGTGATGCACTCCCGAACCAAGCATATATCAATCAAACTGTATCACTTCATTAGAGAAAAGGTTGCAGATAAGGAAGACAACATGGAGTATGTTCCTACCAAGGAACAAGTGGCTAATATATTTACAAAGTCTCTTCCTACAGAACAGTTTGAATACTTGAGGAAGAAGTTGGGAGTAGTTTCTTCCACCTCTTATCACTAAACATTAGTGATTGGGAATATGTCCAGGGGGAGCTTCATTGATAATTTATTTAACCCTGGTTAAGAATAATGTGATCAAGTCATGTAAAATCTTGTTTTACAATTTCTAATGACTTGATGGTTGCAAAGTTTGTCAAAATTGGAGCATTACCTCAGGAGGAGTGTACCCTTTTCCATTGATGTAAAAGGGGGAGATATGTGAAGCATGCTAAGTATAAAAAGGATATTTGTCACAAGGGAGAGTTGTTATGTTGTTGTGTGGATAGTCAAGTTGGTACAAAGCTTCAATGTTATATCTTGTATGAGCACTTCAAGTTTTTCCATCAATTCCAAAGGGGGAGATTGTTGGCATATAGTTGTCATTGATGTCAAAAGTGCAAATCATGCAAGGAAGATTGTTGGCATAATGATGGATCTGATGGAAAATTTGATAGCCAATTCAAACTGGGTTTCTCGAGAGCTTTCCAGAAAGGTATTGTGCAAGTCATGATGTCAATGGAGATGTCAACATTCAATTGTTCATGCTCTCGGTTTAGGTTTTATCAATTAAACCCTACATGTGTAGGGATTTATAGTCACAACATTCAAATAGTTTATATTATGTCGGTTACTTGGTACTACAAGTTGCAGGTCACATAAGTTATAACTTATGTCATTGATGTCCATGAAGTGACCGGCCCCCATTTCCTAGGTTGGCAGTGTCTACATGTCTGTTGAGACCAAAAATGGATAGAGAATATATTAGTGCACTTGTGGTTCAAATTTAAGCCTGATTTGGGTGGAAAAAGGCACCCTAGTTCGGGGATTTGAAACTAAAAATTGATTTCATAGGCCTTAGGTCCCTAGTCTATGGTTTCTTCCTTTCAGATCTTGTTGTTGGATCTTTGTCTGTAACTAAGAGAATGGAATTTATATATCTTGTCAAGTTGTAGGGATTGAATGCATAAATGAGCAAATTATCTTCAATCGACTTCCAATCTTCTTCAGATGTGTAACCTACACATTCAAAAGGAGAAGAAGGGTTGTGCCATATAGGGGCTTGCCTCAATCAAACCTCATGTTGGTATTTCTACCTCCACAATGACAAAATTGATGATAAAGATAGCTTATCCTTTTGAGAGACATAGGCTAAATGATAATGGAGTAATGAATTGACAACTTGTTGCAACTCACCACTCAAATCTAGTCTCCTTGATGGATTGACGTCATGCTCATCACCTTCAAGGATTGATTTGATTTGATGACCTACAAGCGTTAGTATACATAAATTATTTTAATGTAAACATGAACATAGCCTCACATAACATATGACATGATGCTTGAATGATGAAGTGCTACAATAATCTTGATAATTCTGCTCTTGATTGTCCCTGAATAATTTTAGCATCTTCAATTTGCTCAATAATTTCCCGTATTGCTTCTCCAAGATTTCAAATGATAAAATGACTAGGTACTTATATGCAATTCTTCTAATTTCCCAAAAAATAAATCCCAATAACCAACAATTAGGATTTAAATTTTAAATAATAAATTACCAACATAGACATCTTTAAATTTGGGGTATTTTAAGAGGACAAGGGTGCTAAGGGCGCCCTTGTCCAGATCCATTTTTTTAAGATATGAAGTGTTGAGGGAAGAATATTAAATGCATACCTTGATCTTACATATTTTATTTTCCAATAAATGTTTAAAATGGGCCATGGAATGCATAATTTAGGAAATTAGGTGCATAATTAGATCCAAGCACATAGGAGGGAGCAAAATCTAAGTGTGAAATTATCAAGGGTGACAATTTATGGTGCGACAAATAGTAAGGTGATCAAAGCTTGAAGATGAGAACCCATTGACATCAAGTCCAATTGTGCTTGATATATGCAAAATCTATTTGAAGACACTACATTCCAATTTGTTTCTCACCATTCTTCAAGCTTCAATCTAGATAATCTATATCAAATAACATAGAATCTTATTCATAATTCTATAAATTTGAATGTCAATTTTTAGCAATGCTTCGTTGTAGCAAATTGGTGTGTGTTTTTGTAATAAAATTTCATGTTTAATTAGGGAAACATAGGAATAACTTAGGTGTAGGCCAATATATTTAAATTTGAATTTAGGAATATTTTACTGTTTAAATAGTGAATTTGAGGTCATGTCACACAAGACAAGGGTTGACCCTAACATGTGACTAGGTTTCTGGGGAAAAATGGTGGGACAAAGGCACATAACACCCATGTCCATGTGTTTTGTGCTCATTAAAGTGTGGATCACAAGTTCGGGGTCCCTTGACTTAGAACTTGACCTAAATTCAAGCATTTGGTGGAGTTTTAAGGGAAAAATATCATTGTTAACATGTTTAAGGGTAGTATTAGCACATTCCCTTGAGTTGGAAGTTAAGGTAAAGGCTAGAAAATGGTCCTAAAATGGACTAGGGCAGTGGGCACTAAAGCAAGTGCCAAATAGAGCTTGAATTTATGTTTTCACCATCAATGAGCACAATTTACAATGCTATAGTCAACTATCTATATATTCCTCTAAGCATTAGTATATTCTCCCTAAATCACCAAACCATTAGTTGTTTAAGAAAACCATTGATTATGTTTGAAACAACCATGGATTAGGGGGAAACTATTGATTCAACTGCCAAAGGTTGTTTCGTGATAGGTAAAGTGGTATGTGGTTGTTGTTAATTGGGATGTCAATTGATTATGAGATGGCCATTGATCGTGATGTGTTCATCACCCGACCAAATAACCATTGACAAATTAAAAAACCCAATGATAATTGCATAAGTCATAGCAGATGACTTGCATCACAACGCTAGATAAAATCCTAGGTAATGATTAAATTTTAAGAAATATTTTATATGGAAATATTTGGATCTATAAATTCACCAACTAAAATTGAAATTGAACATGAAATTTAATAAATTAAAAATGATTATTTAGATGCTTCCAATGTTCGCTTTCACTCAACAATATAGACATTGAAGCACACGGCACACATCATCAAAATTACATTCATCGCACCATGTATGAATTTCGAAAACCAACTGAATTCATTGAACAAGAGTATCATATCATATATCCCACGTGTAGATAAGACCCGCATGGGACAAGGAGCTTGCTAACACTCCAACGGAAAGTAACCAAAGATATTATAACAAAGTTGAATTTGGAGGACATTGAAAGCCCACTTGTGTGTAATATATTACCTACAAAACAATACAATCTCTATCTGCTAGTGTTGAGAATCCATTAAAAAATAACACACTAAAAAATTTAGGGAAGCATTTGTATTTATTCATAATATGGTTCAGTGTTAATTTTTAAATAAAAATATGTGGCATAAGCGTCATGCCCAGTACGTCACGGAGGAAACCCTAAAGAAGAGGTCAGAAACCCTAGCCATGACGTGGCCTGCCTTGCTGGATTTCCAGCATGTCACATGCTGATGTAGACTGCCAGCGCGGCATGCCTGGTCTTTGTCTATATAATGCGTGCTGCTCTGTTTCTTAACTGTGGTAAAGGGAAGGGCTCGTCGGTGGACTATAATATATTTTGCAAGATACGAAAGTTGTGATACAGCTAGTATGTGGGAATACATGTCGAGCAATAATTATGGAAGCATGTGGGAATTCAGCTCCTCCAGTACAAGCTTATGGGATTTGGAGAGCTCTGAGTGCTTTAGCAATGGTGTGGATTCTGAGATGTCCACTTGCACCACATCCCCTGCTCTTGCTAGATGCATTTCCCAGGAGTTGAACTCGTTACCTCTGAATGAGAATGACCATGAGGACATGGTCTTGTTTGGGGTTCTCAAGGAAGCAATCAGCATAGGCTGGGAACCCACAAGGATTAGTGAGAGCAGTGAGGAGAAAACTGCCCCCAAAAAGGAGCAGAAGAAACCCACTAAAGCAGTTATGGAGAAGCATTACAGGGGTGTGAGGAGGAGGCCATGGGGGAAATATGCTGCAGAGATCAGAGACTCAAATAGGCATGGTGTCAGAGTGTGGCTTGGAACTTTTGATACTGCAGAAGAAGCAGCCATGGCTTATGACCAAGCTGCCTTTACCATGAGAGGCTCTCAGGCCATTCTTAATTTCCCTGTGGATGTTGTGTGTAAGTCTTTGAGAGAAAGCAATAATAGTAATACCTCCTCTGAAGCCATATCTCCCACCAGTACCCAACTTTCATGCTCTTCTGATGAATACCATTCCAGTGCCACCTCATTTCACAGTACCCTTCCTAGGAGGTCATTAAAAAGAAGAAGGGCACCATCTGACAAGGATCACAGCAACAAGCCCAAAAAGCCTAGTCTTCATGAGTCCTGCCACACTGTACCAAGTAAGACTGCAAAAGTGTGCTGTGAAAATCAACAAGCAGCAGTGTTAGAGTTTGAGGATCTGGGTGTGGAGTTCTTGGAGGACCTGCTGCTGCTTTCCACACAATCTTCAACTTCTCTTGGTGTGGATGATTCCATTTTTTAGGAATGCCCATAATAAGTCCATTAGGCTCATGTCAGTTTAGTTTTGCAATCTCAAGTTGCAGCATAAGAAGCCTGCCTGGTGTGTAGTGTGTACTGAAGTAAAGCAATAGAATTCAGTACAGCTGCTTTTAGATATAGTTGATAGATATCTTGTACATTAAATAATGGAAATATCCTAGAGTTGGATTTCATTTGCTTTAACATGTTTCATTCTATTTAAGAACAGTCTTGGGTTGAAATTGGGCTTTATCCACTATCAGAATAACCTTATGGATTTGTAGTATCTAATCATTTAGTCCAGTGATTATTTTATGTGGAAAGGATAAATTGAAAAGTTGTACTGGTATCTCCTTCCAAATGGCCTTTCACACGTTCTAAAACAGAAATCCTATATAATATATAACGTTGAATATGCTTCTAATTATTGTCTGCAATTTGTTAGTGAAACAAGTTGAACAGTTGAGTGCTTTAATAATCAGTCTCTCCCTGGTTTGCATGGCTATCGTTCCTTATATTGCTGAGCCTTTTCTCACACAAAAGACAAATATGTCATTTTTTATTACAAGTAGACTGAATATAATTGATGAAGGTGATAGCATTTTTCATGATTATTCTATCTATCAAGGTTTAAATATTCGGACGTGTATAAAATAAGGATGGATAAAAGATGATCTGAATTGCATCCAGCCAGCTTTGGTGGAATGTGTACTCTGCAGTCTTTAACTCTCAACCCAAAAGATATCAGTTTAGATATGTGCACCTAATATGAATTGCAATGAATATAGTTAGCCTCGAACAAAAATAAAAAATAAATCGTTCCTTATATTGCTGAGCCTTCTCTCATACAAAAAGACAAATAATTTTGTGAATAGGTCATTTTTTCTTACAAGTAGACTGAATATAATTGATGAAGGTGATAGCATGTTTGGTGATTATATTATCTATTAAGGTTTAAATATTCAGAGGTGTATAAAATAAGGGATGGATAAGGGATAATCTGAATTGCACCCAGATAACTTTGGTGGAATGTGTACCCCATAGTCCTTAGCTCTCAGCCCAAGAGATATCAGCTTAAATTTGTACACCCAATATGAATTGCAATGAGCATAGTCAGCCTCAAACAAAAAAATAAAAATAAAAATTATCTTCCTCTGTTATCAAACCTATCTCCATGTTTGTTTTCTCTCCTACAATTTTTGTCATTTCCATTAAAATATATTGAGATTGTAGGCATGACTGTTTCAGTCTATTAATTTAATGTAGAGTGCTATTGAATTCAACTCTCTGTATTTTACATCAAAATACACACAATTGAATCCAAAAATAATTTGAACTTTTGATTTTCTTCCTGACAAAATCCAATTATATCTGTTCACTAACTGTAACACTTACAGAAAAGAAAAATATTCTCTACATATTTTGTTGGTTATTTTAACATTGGTATTCATTCTTCCTACCAAATCTATTATCTAATTAATGTTCTTCAATATATTTGGTTACATGGTATGTGGACTTTTTTTTCATCCTATCTTGCCAAATCTAACAAGACATGTTTATTATTTCTTTATTTCTCTTAAATCTAAGTAGACATTTTATTTTTTATTTTTCTTGTCAAATCTAACTAGATGTTTTTATTCTCTCTTCTTGCCAAATCTAACTGAACATTTTTATTCTATCTTGGTTTCTGCCAAATCTATATAAACTATCATCTACTTCCCTGCTACATTTGATTAAAAAGTTCTTCAAACATAATTGTATTTAATTTAAGGATTGATGTTTTTATGTTGTTTATGCCAAATTTAAGTAGACATTTCAGTTTTTTTTATCAAACCTAATTAGACATTTTTATTCTCTCTTCCTATTAAATCTAACTAAATCTTTGTATTCTTTCCTTACTTCTACCAAATCTAAATAAACAATTTATTTTCTATTATTCTTATCAAATCTGATTAAATATTTTTGTTCTCTTCTTACCACATCTAATTAGACCTTTTCATTCTTTCCTCATTCTGTCAAATCTAAATAAACTATCTTAATTTTCTGTTTACCAATTTTGGCAACCCATTTGCAACCGTTACTATTGCAAGCCAGGCAACTGATTGTAACCGTCAAATGACAACTATATTTTTTACTACATCCCTGAAAAGAGCCAGATTCTTTACTCGTCCTTACTATTTGTTTCTTTCCAATTTCATATGATATTTAACATGTGGATATTTATGTCAATTTATTAGTTCCTGCTGGTAGGCAGGTATACTTATGCATTCGCCCGGAATGCATTTAACCGCGAGCATTGACCAATCACATTTCGCGATTTAACATATTACTTATTTTTTTGTATAGTTTGAATTTGGAGAGCTATTTTATAAATTGGGAAATTAGCATTTATCTATTTTTCTATTCGTCCGAGTAGCTTTAAAAATCATTTTCGTTTTAAAAAATTCGAGAAAATGCGAACGCATAAATTGATTGAATAAATTTAAGCAAAGCCATAGTTTAAAAGGTGGCGGCTAAAGGTACGTTATCCATGAATGTAGATTAAATGCATTAAAATATCAAGAAACTGGGAGCGCAAAAATTGATTAATTAAAATTAAGCAAAGGCATAGTTTATCAAGGTGGCGGGTAGACGTACGTAATGTATGAATAAAAAATTAAATGCATTAAATGGCATGTGGCTCGAGGTGAAGGCGGTGGGATGGTTTGGAGGCCACGCGTGGCCAGGGTACTTTGGTCATTTAATATAGAGTTAAGTTACTTGGTATGCATTTCTATTACTTTGCGTGTGTTGTTTTTGTCTTCTGTAAGCGGTGTTCTTCTGGAGAGTTCGAGCGACTGAGCAGGATATGTTATAGTTGCAGAGTCCAGACCCAGAAATGAGTTATTTGAGGTGATAATTTGGCAATTTCCAGAGTGTCGTTACAGTAAAACGCTGGACAGTGAGGTCAGAAGAGGTAACTTTTCGTTTTGAAGTCTATTTCATACAAGAAATGCAAGTAGGGTTTCATGGTGCTTTGAGGCATTCGTATGCTTTGATTATAAATTCGTATTTTAAACTACTTTTAGTATTGTTTATTCGAATTTCTTGTTGAAATGCGAAGGTTTCATCTATGTTTGATAGGTATTATGTAGAAATCCTCTTGTTCCTTTTACTTCATGCATGTGAGTCGACAGTGTGTTGCTTTGAGCTTTTCCGTTGTCATCAAAGCATAAAGGATAGAAGGGTTCTGTTAAAAGTCGTGGTTGTTGTCCTCGTGGGCATAAATCTGTATATTAAACTATTATCGGTATTATCTATTCGAGTCTTTTGTTGAAATGCGAAGGTTTCATCTGCGTTTGATAGGTATTATGTAGAAATTCTCTTGTTCAATTTACTTCATGCATGTGAGTCATGTAGGTTTGTATTTTTTAAATTGCTGCAAAGTGGTCCCATAGAGAGGGCTTTGGAACCAAAATTATGTCATGAAAGCATAAAGGATAGAGGGATTCTGTTCAAAGTCGTGGTTGTTGTCCTTGTAGGCATAAATGCAAACAATGGGAGCATAAAGAATGCAGTAGAAACCATTTCCCTCCCGGCAAGCATAAAAATTCTATCAGACGTCGTCGTAACTGTTTTTGTATCTTTGATTTTACATCATGCACGTGAGTCGACAGTGTGTTACTTTGAGCTTTACCGTTGTCATCAAAACATGTGCGATAAAGAGATCTTTTGAACAATTAGTCGATAGTATGTTGCTTTGAGCTTTTCCGTTGTCATGAAAGCATAAAGGATAGAGGGATTCTGTTTAAAAGTCGTGGTTGATGTCCTTGTAGGCATAAATGCAAACAATGGGAGCATAAAGTATGCAGTAGATACTTTTCCCCTCTCGGCAAGCATAAATAATCTGTCAGATGTCATTGTTACTATTTTTTGTATCTTGGGGTCATAAAAAACTATGTCAGAAAATGTTGTAGAATCCAAATTACAATGTTGCCATAGAGCAGTTAAGTAATATTGTTTCATAGAACAGTTTTAGTCTTCATGCAAAAGAGCGATCAAATTCATTGCTAGAAGATTTTTGGTCCAAGAACCTTTCGCAATTAGTTTGTGTAGTTAAACTTGTTTGCATTTATGCTTGTGCTTCTTGAATCTAGGAAAATGCTTCGTAGTGTTTAAATGGTTTTTGCTATTAGTGTCCATCGCAGTAAGAGTTGTATAAATTGTTGTTCTTTTAGAAAAAAACAAAGGCATGTTTTTTGTTTTCTAATGAAAGCTTTTTACATGGTGCAATGCTTTTGGTTGGAAGAAAAGAGGTCGTGTGGCGGTCCAGCTCTGGCAGATTCTTGAAGCAAGTAGTAGAAGGTGAGTTTCTAGAATAAACCTTCTCCTTTGTTTACAATTGCATATAGTAGACAGAGAAAAGGGTTGATTCAAGATTCTCACAATATTGATTGTACTTGTAATCATATTGTTGCTTTTTTGTTACAAGGACATTCTTTGCAAATGGGTATTGTGAGTGGCATATGCTATGTGTTTCATAAAAATTAAGCAGCTGGGGTTCAAAAGTAGACCTTCCTTTCAAAAAATGAAGCTTTTAAAATTTTGAGAGTTTGATTCTGAAACCATATGCATACTTTGATTAAAACTACTGGCTAAAGGTGCATAATTCATTAATGCAAATTCAATGGATTAAATGACATCTGACTAGAGGCGAGGCTGCTTGGATTGCTAATTAGTCTTTGAATATATAACAATTGAAAGAGATAAATAAGTATAATTATCCTTGGCCACATATCACATTTTGACCTTTCAATCAAAGTCAATTAACAAAGTAGCAGTTAGACCTGCAGAAGGTTCAATGACTATGCTGCTAGAAAAACAGATTTAGGACAATGGCTAGACAATTTGTTCAAATTGGTTTTAAAACTTTGAAGCAAATGCATTTTTCCTTCTTCTAGCTTTCATTGTACATCTTAAGTGGTAGTTGGGCTTTGCATTGTTACAATCCATTTCAATACTTTGATTGTAAAATCATAGTTTGGATCATTTTATGTGTTATCGATTCAAACCTTCCCTTGAAATACCAAGGATCCATCTAAATCTTGGAGGCAACGTACAGTTAACTATAATTATCCTTGGCCACATTTCACATGTTGACCTTTCAATCAAAGTCAATTAACAAAGTAGAAGTTAGACCTAAAGAAGGTTGAAGAACTATGCTAATAGAAAACCATATCTTGGGCAATGGCTAGACAACCTGTTGAAATTGTTGTACAGACTTTAAAGCAAATGCATTTTCCCTTTTGTTTATTCTCATTGTACATCTTAAATGGAACTTGGGTTTCGCACTCTTGCAATGCATTTGGATACTTTGATTGTAAAATCATAGTTTAGATCAGTTTAAGTGTTATTGATCTAGATCTTTCCTTGAAATACAAAAGATCCATCTGAGTCTTGTAGGCAATGTACAGTTGTCCTATAAAGAGAGCTTTGGAACCATTGAACTGTCATCAAGGATAGACAAATACTGTCAAATATTATGGTTATTGTCGTCATAGGCACATGCGCAAAATATGGAAGCATATAGAAAGCAAGTTAACTCTTCAATAATCCCATGAAACATAGTCTTTGTATGCATCCATGCATCTAGGTTTCCATGTATATACGTGTACATGTAATTATGCATATATGGATGCATGTATCTATGTGGTCATGTATGTATGTGTGTATATAACAAATTACTATTGCATTTGCTTTAAATGCTTTTCCTGTGGATGGCGCTTGCTAGCCATCCAGTCATATTGTGGTTGTTGTGCATATTGCTTTTAAAGATATATGAACTCAATTTTGTGAGTTATATTTCATATTGGTAAATTGGTATTTATCTGTTTTGGGAACCCATGGGAGTGGCTTTGTGATTCGTAATTGTTTTAAAGTGCTTGTGAAAATGAAAATGCATAGTGTCATTGATAGCTAT
Source organism: Sequoia sempervirens (assembly GCA_007258455.2). Classification (NCBI taxonomy): domain Eukaryota; kingdom Viridiplantae; phylum Streptophyta; class Pinopsida; order Cupressales; family Cupressaceae; genus Sequoia; species Sequoia sempervirens. The sequence goes on from VDFB02271358.1 coordinate 568,793,124, forward strand.
GTGCTTTGATGCATATATGCAAATTTTTAGGATTCATTGCTATCATGTAGAGGACCCATAAATATTCATTCCCCAGGCCCATGTAGTCATTTCAATATGTATCTATGCATGGGTTTGAGTGGATGCTAACTGTTCTGAGTTTTGGTTGCATGTCATTGCATTAAACAATTAAGAATAAGTGCTAGGTAGTTGAAGTAAAATTACCCCATTCAGTTAGCAGATCATTCATCCTTGTATTGTTCCATATCTAAATAATTAGGTGATTGCTGGTTAGCCTTTAAGTACATAGCAAGTCAACAAAAATAAATAAAAAATGATTGCAATAATCCTTGTGTGCATTTAAACTATTAATCAAAGACAATTAACAAACTAGCACCGGAACACCATGTTTGTGTTAATGTATTCAATACCATGTTTTTATGCATAGATGTATATGGATGCTATGGGTTGTGATTTCTACCATTGGGTTGCATTTACTATTGCTTGCACAGCCAAGCGATATGCAAGTACAGTTCATAGTTCGTTGCATGCAAATACATTCAAGGACAAATACTAAGCAAGGTTGTTAGCATCCTGATAAGAAAGATGATGGATACATCCAATTAATGTATGTCACAACATCTTATAAACAATAATTCCTATCAAACACAGATGAAACCTTTGCATTTCAACGAAAAATTCAAATAAACAATACTAAATGTAGTTTACAATACGAATTTATAATCAAAGTGTGCAACTGCCTAAGAGCACTATGAAACCTTGCTACATTTCTTGTTTCAAACAAACTAAAAACCGAACAACAATATTACTTAACTGCTCTATGGCAACAATGTAATTTGGATTCTACGACATTCCTTGGCATAGTTTTAAATGCCACCATGATACAGGAACAGTAATGACGACATTTGATAGAATTTTAATGCTTATGAGCAGGAAAAAGGTTTCTACTGTATACTTTATGCTTGTATTGCCTGCATTTATGCCTATGAGGACAACAACCCTGACTTTTAACAGAATTCCATTATCCTTTGTGCTTTCATGAGCACAGAAAAGCTCTCATTATCGCACACGTTGACATAATTTTGGTTCCAAAGCCCTCTTTATGGGACCACTTTGCAGCAATTGAAAAAATACAAACTCTATAGGACTCACATGCATGAAGTGAAATGAACAAGAGGGTTTCTACATAATACATATGAAATGCAGATGAAACCTTCGCATTTCAACAAGAAATTTGAATAGATAACATTAAGAGTAGTTTCATATATGGATTTATGCCTATGAGGACAAGAACCACGAGTTTTAACAGCATCCCTCTATCCTTTATGCTTCTATGACAATGGAAAGGCTAACGACATTTGACAGAATTTTAATGCTTATGAGCAGGAAAAAGGTTTCTACTATATACTTTATGCTTGTATTGCCTGCATTTATGCCTATGAGGACAACAACCCTGACTTTTAACAGAATTCCATTATCCTTTGTGCTTTCATGAGCATAGAAAAGCTCAAAGCAATAGACTGTTGACTCATAGTTGGAAAGCTCTCATTACCGCACACGTTGACATAATTTTGGTTCCAAAGCCCTCTTTATGGGACCACTTTGTAGCAATTGAAAAAAAACAAACTCTATAAGACTCACATGCATGAAGTGAAATGAACAAGAGGGTTTCTACATAATACATATGAAATGCAGATGAAACCTTCGCATTTCAACAAGAAATTTGAATAGATAACATTAAGAGTAGTTTCATATATGGATTTATGCCTATGAGGACAAGAACCACGAGTTTTAACAGCATCCCTCTATCCTTTATGCTTCTATGACAATGGAAAGGCTCAAAGCAACACACTATTGACTCACATGCATGGGCTAAAAAGTAGTTTAGAATATGGGTTTATGGCTATGAGGACAACAACCACAACTTTTAACAGAAACCCTCTACCCTTTATGCTTTGAAGGCAATGGAAAAGCTCAAATCAACCTCCTATTTACTCGTAGTTTAGAAGCTCTCCTTATGACACGTGTGTACATAATTTTGGTTCCAAAGCCCTCTTTATGGGACCGCTTTGTAGTAGTCAATAATATATAGACTTTATAGGGCTCACATGAATCAAGTAAAATGGACAAGAGGATTTCTACATAATACCTATCAAACACAAATGAAACTTTTGCAATTCGACAAGAAGCTCAGATAAATAATACTAAAACTAGCTTAAAATGTCAATTTATAATCAAAATATAACAATGTCTTAAAGTACTATGAAACCCTACTTGCATTCCAAATATGCATACCAAATATAGAAGCATAGGCTAAAACATTTAAACTGTTTGATAGAATTCCTTGAAGAAATGTTGGTTCTTGGTGTGTAGTGAGTGCAAATTATGCAAAGGAATATTTGTCAGAGAAGGCTTTTTGCAAGCATTCAAGCAAATCATTGAAATAGCTGATCAAGCTAACTGTGAATGAAGTTGCTTGACTGGTCAATGAAACTAGTTCAATGATAGATCAGTTTTCTTGAATAGTAAATAATAGTTAATCAATAAACGTACACAAAACCAATTAAACCAATCATGGCCATTCATATGCAAAAAAAAGGAATTTTCTTGAAAAATCTTTATAGAGAAGGAAGCAAATGCAATTGCTAAGCGGAAACCCAAGTGACAAAATCCTTGCCAACATCTTTCTTCCTGTTTCTTGCGCTACAAATATTCAACAAGCTATAACTGTCCACATTAATATGTATCTATGCATGCAGTCACCGATATATGTATCTATGCAGCTTCTATACATGTATATTTAAACATTTATGTATCCAGCTATGCATCTATCTACCTATCCATGTAAATATGTTTCTATGTATTCTTCTATCTATAGATGCATCCATGCATATATGTATCTGTGTTTCTATGTGCAAATGTATACAAGCATCTATCCATGTGTGTGTCAATGTAACTATGCATACATCTACCCATAGGTACATGTAACTATGCATCTATGGATACCATGATAGATGTCCACATCCATGTATCTATGGATGCATGTATCAAGTGCCTTGGGCCCAGGTGTAATTACAATTCATCTCTAGTCGCTAAAATCTATATTGCATGATAAACAAGTAAGAACTTTTGGGTACATGAAAGTCATGAACATTGAACCAATAGTAGCATGGTCACCTCAACATTTAAGTTAACCTATGGTGCAGATTCTCTTTTCCATTATCAATTTTATTTCCAATTTCATCCATGAAGAACTTTGTCAACCTGTAGATTCTGTTATTAGCTATCACTTTGATCCATGATCTCCATTTCTTATATCAATGAATTGCATATCTTTGGTCCATGAAGAACTTCTTCAACCTCTGTATCCATGAATTCTATATCTTTGAGGATATTCTTCATGGATGAAATTGGGAATACAATTGATAATGCAAAAGAGAGTGTTGAGCATAGGTTTACTTAAGTGTTGTGGTGACTGTCACACTGTTACTTTAACGTTCATGACCTTCATCTACTAAAAAGTTCTTGCTCATTTATACCTTGTTATTTAAATCTGTGATATTGCATTGCATATGTCTCATTCTCTTCACCTTGAAATCTTGATACTGAAATACAGTAATAGAAAGTAATCAAGTAATTATAGTAACACAAAATAATTCCAATAAAAACTAATCAAGAGTAATACAAAATACTTTTAAACACCTTGTGTGTTACAACTGTCAGTGAGTTGTTGTTTATACAACACTGTGTGTTTTACAACCTACAGTTTAACAAAACAGTACTCAAAAAATTAAACAAAAATAGATACAAATTCTAAATTCATTCAACTGTAGTGTTTGTGCAGTGATTTCAGGAAAGCTCAAGTATCATAGTATATGTAGCATAGCAGCTAATAAGTCCATCTCACATTTTGCTGATGACAATTTAATTTGTCCCATCTGTCTCTGAACCATTGATCTAAGTCAATTAACAAACAAGTCAATCTTGCACTTGACTCATGCAAATTAAGTCAATTCTATCACTAATCATAGTAATAGTAAACAAATGCTTATTAGATGATGTCATTGTTGAAATCCTATTTGCATTTCCTGTTTGCATGTGCCTGATTTAAACATTTAATTATTGCCTCTTGATAATGGAATGAAATGAACTTGGACAAATGCAAATAAAATGACCCCATGGAATTGGAACATCTATGTTTACATGGCTTAAACATGATAACAGACTTGCGTGCATGAGACCTGGTTGAAACTCAAATGTCATATTGTGTGTAGCATATTAGCTAATTAGCTTTACATGATAGCTTTCACGCAAGTTAATTCAGTGATCAATTGAGCTGATTGGCTGATGAATTAATTGTGTTCCACAGTTGGTCACAGCTAATTATTGGTAAAGCTGTAAATGCCATAGATGGTATGATATGAATAAAATTCTAGTTTCTGGTTTTCCTTGAAATGCAATAAAAAAGGTGCTATAAAGGCATAAGACAAGGTTGTGTAGCATATTGCCATTACTTTATCTAATTTCTTTAGACACAAATGCTTTACACATTTGATTGCAACAGTAACATGTCTACGAAAATGGGGCAATAGAGATCATAGTTCAACAGTTTTTAGTGTGAGTGTATATGTATCCTGATACATATAAGCTCAATCTGGTGTTTATGAAAATAGTTCCTATGCACAGTGGAAGAGCTTATGAGTGTTACTATATGCGATATACATATAACATGGTAAATTGGTACAAGCCTAGAGTCACACCAAATCAATTAAACCAATGATGGCTATTCATATGCAAAAAAAAAGGCTAGTTTCTTGAAAAGGATTTATAGTGGCTGAAGGTGCATAGTTCATTCAGACAACATTAGTGCATTGAATGGCATTTGACCAAAGAGGAGACTGTTTGAATTGCTAAGCAGTCTTTCAATCAAAGTCAATTAACAAAGTAGCAGTCAGACCTAGAGGAACTTGAAGGACTATGAGGATAGAAACTGTACATTTTAAATGAAAGTCAGGTTTTGCATTGTTACAATGTATTTGTATACTTTGCTTATAAAATCATAGTTTAGATCATTTAAAGTGTTATGTATTTGAATCTTTTCTTGAAATACGAAGGATTCATCTGAGCCTTGGAGGCAATGGACAGTTGTCCTATAGAGAGAGCTTTGGAACCAATGAGTTGTCATATATACATGTGTGCATGAGTCCATAGATGCATATATACATGTATCCATGCAAGTTATTGATAGATGCATATGTACGTGCATATGTTTATGCAGCTCATAGGTGCATGTATGCATAGATCAAGGCATACATGTACCCATAGATACAATCATACATATATAGACAGATGCATAAAGAGATTATAAGATATATGCACAAATCGATATATGCATGGATGCACTTATGGATACATAGATACATTATGAAATGAAGAAAAAAGACACATTTATATGTGCATTTATTTTCAGAGTTTGATTCTGAATCCATATGCATACTTTGATTAAAACTAGTGGCTGAAAGTACACAGTCTATAGCTGGTGTTTTTTTATGTTTGAACTATTAGTATCCATAACACTATCACTGTCATCAATTGCAATTATAATTTTGCCAATTCTTTGCACAAATGTGTTTTCATGCATTGTGAAACCCAACTTGTACTTCTGGGATAAAATGAAGCAAAATAAATAAAAGTAGCAATTTGTTGCCTTGAGTAGCTTGTTTCTTGGTACTCATTTAACGAGCACAGGTTCGTTTGCTCTGTCACTATAAACGTCCACTTTTTATTGGTAAAAGCTGTCAGTTTTCTAGCCTATGTCTTTGCTTAGATTTATTTGTATATGTCATCTTGTTTCAGACTCTCATTAAATAAAGGAATCTCCATATTCTAGCAGCAAAGAAAATGCATTAATGTCAAAGCAGTTTCAAATTCAAGATAACAAACCTAGTAGCACTCACTTGGATAAACTGTTTTGTATCGTGACAATTTTATTGGCCTGTAGCGTCAAGGCAAGAATACTTATGCATTTGATTGAAATGATTTTATTAGTTCCTGTTGGTAGGCAGGTATACTTATGCATTCGCCCGGAATGCATTTAACCGCCAGCATTGACCAATCACATTTCGCCATTTAACATACTACTTATTTGTTTGTATAGTTTGAATTTGGACAGCTATTTTTTAAATTGGGAAATTAGCATTTATCTATTTTTCTATTCCTTCGAGTAGCTTTAAAAATCATTTTCATTTTAAAAAATTGGGGAAAATGTGAACGCATAAATTGATTAAATAAATTTAAGGAAAGCCATAGTTTAAAAGGTGGCAGCTAGAGGTACGTTATCCATGAATGCAGATTAAATGCATTAAAATATCAGGAAACTGCGAGCGCAAAAATTGATTAATTAAAATTAAGCAAAGGCATAGTTTATCAAGGTGCCGAGTAGACGTACGCAATGTGTGAATAAAAAATTAAATGCATTGAATGGCATGTGGCTCGAGGTGAAGGCGGTGGGATGGTTTGGAGGCCACACGTGGCCAGGGTGCTTTGGTCATTTAATATAGAGTTAAGTTACTTGGTATGCATTTCTATTACTTTGCGTGTGTTTTTTTTGTCAGTGCATGTATGTATGTATGCATGTTTCTATGTGCATTAGCATTTACCTATGTGCAGATCTATGTAGACATTCGTAGATGCATGTATGCATATATGCATGTGACTCTAGATATATCTATGCATACATGTATTTATGCATATATGTATACCTGTATAGATGCATCTATGTGTATATGCATTTAATCAGGTGGATGCATATATGTTTATGCCCATCGATGCATTAATCTGTCTTTACATGGATGTATCTATACACATATATACATATGTATACATATATGTGTGTGTCGATATGTCTTCGCTGCACAAGAGTTTATAGTGACAGGGCAAAGGTTATCATGGTTCCAAAAAAGGACACTTGCAGATAAGCTATTCCAGGCAATAAATAGCTTCTTTCATCAGTTTTCTTTTATTTTAATGTCCATGAGCACATTGGGTTTCACAGTGCTCAGCTTATGTTGTTCTTCAAACACTAGTTCCTTAGACATTCAATTGTCTTTTGTCCATTGTAGAATGTGAGGGCTTAACAATAACTTGGTGCTTATATGCTCTCTAAAGATCACATTTCTTCAATTACTGCAGAACTGTACCCTAGTGCAAATTTTAAAGTTACTGTTCTGTTAACATGTCCCATAATTGGACCTTGCAAACAATATGAGCACAATGTGTTAAGAGTACTTTACAAACTGTCAACCAAATACAATTTCCAGATATAAGCCTGAGTTGGACAATTGCTTTCATCTCTCCCATTGCCATTAGAGCATAAAGCAAAGAGGTTTCTTCCGCAACTTCTACTTTTTTGCACCATTACACGAGAATTCACTTTATTCATTAATGAATCAAATTATCTTAATTAATTCATTTTCTTTTTCCTTTTGTCATTTCATATCTAATTAATTAGATAACTGCTAAATAGTATTTATGTTCATAATAATTAAAACAAATAAATAATTATAACTAGCCTTGTGTACATTTGGCCAATCAAACAAAGGCAATTAAAAAATCTGATTTCACCTATTCACTGACAGTATTGGCATACAATTTCCTTGAAAAGTATTCAAAAAGAGCATTACTCAAACACCAATAAGGATTCTGATTTGTAACATTCCTATCCAAATCATCTTCATCCAATAGGATTTTGTGGCATACATTAATTGGATGTATCACATCATCTTTCTTATCAGGATGCTAACAACCTTGGTTTGTATTTCCCCTTGGGTGTATCTAAATGCCATTAGTTATGAATTATACTTGCATATGGATTCATTGCACAAGTAATAGTAAGTGCTACCTAATAGTAGAAAAATAAACTTATGCATATGGTAATGAAATGACCCCATTTAGTTAGAAAATCAATATTTACATCGCTTTCACTATTAAGTGATAGTCACTTTGGCATTAAACAATAGCAAAAAATTATTTTTACCAGCACTTAACAGTGCTAGCACAAGTCTCTATTGTTTTTTGGCTTTGTGTTGATTTGTTTCCGTAGCCTATTTACACTTTTTTATGCACTTAAGCAAATATGGGATCTATTCCATTGATTGTTGTTAAAGAGCTTATACCAACATTGCAACAACAGAAATATCCTGGTGCATGCATATGCAAAAAAAATGTTCTATACTATAAGGTGCACAAATAGCAGCAAGTATTTAGAAACTATCAAATGCAATTTGCATTCTAAGAAACAAAAGTTCATACTTGGATCGTTTCTTATTCAAATGAAACTGCATAAAAATCATGTTTTTCTTTTATGAATAGCATAGTATATGTCACTCACTTTACTCATTTGCCTAAATTCTCCTTGTGACAGGGATTACTGCTTTCAGCTGTGTTTAAAAAATTATGCACAAACTACACTGGGAAAAATTGCTTGTCCCTATCACAATTTGGACATTTTCACAAGTACACTTGATCGTTTGGTAGCATATTACAAGGTCATTTTTCCAAAAAAAATTTGGCTTTTCTTGAAATGCAATTGAAATTCTTCAATATAATAACTGCATAAAGTTTTCTTTCATGTATTCATTTTTCCATCTTGTATTCCTCATTTCTTTGAACATAAATGATTTAGAGGACTGCTTCTACATATAGAAACAGGAAAATGCATTTCACACAATTGCAATAGTAATTTGTCTTTGAGCAATATAGCAGGTTTTGCTTATGTCTTAATAACTTATACTTCCTCTATACAATATCCATATAATAGAATGAGCTGCTAGCATCTGATTTTTAAACCCTGTTTGTAGTTTCGAATAGCCTTTTGAGTCATAAGTCTCTGTTTTATGTCAACTAGTTTTCCCCTACATGCATTTAAGACAGCTTTTTTCATACAAGTGCTTATATATGTGGCAAGTTACCGTGCAATGTGCAAGTTAACATATGTTTAATCTTCCTGTTTTACAAATAAATGCTTACAAAGTTAATTTCAGAAGCTGACATGGCACGAGTACAATGAATGGTGTACTACGTCACTCATAGACATGATGCAATATTTTCCCATGGTGCTGTTTACATGCAAAATGACATTAACCACAGCTTTTTTTTGCTCACATTGCCAATTACACTGTGTCCTTTAAACTTCTGAAGTAAAAGAAAACTGAGGAAAGAAACTATTTATTGCCTCAAGTAACTCGTTTCTGGTTTTGGATACTGTAACTATAACAAAGTTTGCTCAATCGCTATAAACTCTCCCAGAACAAAGACTTCTAGAATATAAAAACAATTTGCACAAAGTAATTGTCATGCTTAACAGTTGACTTAAGTCTATAACAAATGAACAAGGCAACCTTGCCATACATGTTCACCAAGCTATTCCAGCAGTTCCTCATCCACCCGCATGCTATTTAATGCATTTACTTTGCATATATGCACTATGTGCTTGCACTTTTGAGTTTCAATCTCTTCTTTTAATTGTTTAATAAATCTATTCCTTCACTTTTGCTTAATGGGCCTATGCCTTTGCATTTTCCTCAAATTTTTTAAACACAAATGATCTTAAAAGCTATTCTGAGAAATAGGCAAAGCCATAGATCTTCTTTGACCAGATAATGCTTTTGCATTTCCCTGATTTTCTTTAAACAAAAAATATTTGTAAAACTTTTCTCTGCATGCCACTTAATTCATGTTTATCTGAATTGCTTCTAAAATCATTTGTTACTTGAAAAAAATCACTCCCTTACAAGTACATAGAAACAGAGGAATACAATTACACAAAAGATTTAGATACCATAGACTGAAATTGGCAATGTGAGCAAAAAAGATTCTTGTCAACCAATTGGTGCATGTGAACAAGGCTACCTGAAAATATTGTTTTGTGTTTGTGGAACTACAAGTATACATCATGCATTGTACTCATTTATCCACTTTGGCAATGTAATAGGAATAAGTACATACAATCCTGCTGGGGGACAATGGATATCAAGGTCAGGTTAAAGAATTAATACTATTTTCCCCTTGTGCTTCTATTAAATTGTTTGCTGTGTGGTATGTTACATAAGCTTCTGCTACAACTCAAGATCCATTTTCCAACATATGTAGAGATTATTAACTTCCAAGATCCTCAAGGACATGATTAATGCTTTCAAATGCTATTGAGCAAAAGCACATAGGTGACGATGCAAATAGTTATAGATTTTGTAATCTAGCTACTGGTGCTAGATGCTATTCATACCCAACATTTGCTATTCCCAAACACATTAGGCTACACGAGTAACAAAGAAAATGATAGGCGTTGACACCTATGAATTAACAAGGCACCCCCAAATATCAAACATTGACTATGTGCTTAAGGGCGAGGGACTTTGCAGATTGAGTGCTTTTGCATACAATGTTGGTGATTGTTTGTTTGATTCATTACAGCTATTGCTTAACAATCGTTACACATCAATTCAACTACGAAATGGAGTTATAGATTATTTCTTGAATTTCCTTCAAAACAAGGACAAAGAATCTATAAAATCATACAACTATGAACTAGGCCCTGATACTCTAGATACGTTGCACAAAGTACATGATCCACAAACATATTTCCGCAGAATGCGCTTATCTGCAAAGCCACAAGTAGACTGCACTGAAAGTGGATTGTGGGGTGACCTGTTTTACATTAACTGGATATCCAAATGGTTGAATATACAAATATCCCTTTGGTCAAGAACAACAGCAAGAAGGTACTTATAGTTCAATAGTTCTGATTATACGGAATCAGTCTCTATACTATTTCATGACATGGATTCTTTAAATGGAAACTTTGAACCATTGCTACCAATTGAAACACAAAACATAACTTCAAGACAGTCCATAAGTTCACATGAAATAAAAAAGCTTTGCACAAAGCATCCTCAAATATCAAACATTGACAATGTCCTTAGAGCTGAAGGCCTTTGTAGATTAAGCACATTTGCATACAATGTTGGTGACTATTTGTTTGATTCACTTCAAGTGCTACTTAACAACCAGTACACCTCAACTCAATTACACAATGGAGCTATAGATTATTTTCTGGCTTGCTTTCAAAAAAAGGACAAAGAAGCAATTAAGTCATATAACAATGAACTAAATCCTACTACTCTATACACATTGCACAAAGTACATGACCAAGAAACATACTTCCACAAGATGCGATTGTCCACATGCCCATGCATAGACCATAGGGAACGTGGATTGTGGGGTGACTTATTTTGCATTCACTGGATATCCAGATGGTTAAAAATACAGATCAGCCTCTAGTCATTGACAACATCAAGGAAGTACTTAGATTTCAATGATTCTGGATA
>VDFB02271358.1:568804607-568832578 GCA_007258455.2 Sequoia sempervirens
AGTAGCCATTGTGTCAGCTGCTTTATTCTGTACCCTGGGAATTTGTTCAAAAGACACTGATTGGAAGTATGTTAGGAAACTATCCAGCATCCTCTTGTAAGGAAGCAACTTCTCATCCTTTGTTTCATAGTCACCATTCACTTGGTTGATTACTAGCTGGGAATCCCCGAATACAAGCAATGTCTGAATTTTCCATTTGATTGCCAACTTGAGACCTGTAACCAGTGCTTCATATTTGGCAATGTTGTTTGTGCAAGGGAAAGCATTTCGAAATGACTTAGGAATTGAATCCCCTTGTGGTGTGATGAATAAGATTCCAGCCCCTGAGCCATGACCAGTGTGGGACCCATCAAAATACAACTTCCATGGTGTTGCTGGTTCCGTATGAAAGATGGACTCGTCAGGAAAATCAGTTACCAACGGATGAGAGGCTTGCATTGGCGCATCTGCCACTTGATCTGCTATTACTTGCCCTTTTATTGCCTTGTGTTCAACGTACTGTATGTCGTACTCACTTAGGATCATGACCAATTTTGCCAATCGGCCTGTTAACGCTGCTCGACTTAATAGGTATTTCAATGGGTCAATTTTGGCAACTAGTTGTGTCTGATGATTGAGCATATAATGCCTTAGTTTTTGGGCTGCAAAGACAACCGCGAGGCATGCACATTCAATGTATGTGTAATTCAGCTCGTAACTGATCAGTGTGCGGCTGATGTAGTAGATTGCTCTTTCTTTCCCTTCATGATCATTTTGAGCCAGTAATGCCCCCAGTGCTGAATTAGTGGTCGAGATGTATAGAATTAATGGCTTTCCATGAATAGGCGACATGAGGAATGGTGTTGATAGCAGGTAATCTTTGATTTGCTGGAAGGCTCGCGACATTTATCCGTCCATACAAAGGGGACACCTTTATGCATCAGAGATAATCGAATGGGTGGCACCTCGACCGCCATAATTGAGCTATGAAGCCGCTAATAGATAAAAATCCCTCGGCCTTTGCAGTGTTCTCGAAGTTCACCGCATCCTCTAGGTGGAGGCATGTCTACATTGCTTTAACCTTGCTGGATCGACCTTCTATGCCTCGAAACTATGTACCCCAATAGCTTACCCTCGACGCGACCCCAAACACATTTCTTAGGGACCGAACCTTGTAATTTTCAAACCTCTCTTGAAAATTTTGTCCAAGACCTTCAAATGATCTTTCCTTGTTGCTGATTTACTACTGTCGTTTACATAATCTTCCATTATATTGTGCATCATATCATGGAAGATCGTAGTCATAGCCCTTTTGTATGTGGCACCTGCATTTTTGAGACCGAAAGGCATGACGTTCCAACAGTATGTACCCCATGGGCAAGTAAATGCTGTTTTGTGTTGGTCCTCAGGAGCAATGCGGATTTGATTATAACCAGAGAAACCATCCATAAGGGATAGCATCTCGTGTCCTGCAGTTAAATCGACTATGATGTCAATGTTGGGCAAAGGAAAGTCATCCTTTGGACATGCTTTGTTTAGGTCCCGGAAATCTGTACATACCCGAATTAGTCCATTTGGCTTTGTCACCGGTACTAGGTTGGAAATCCATTCAGCATAATCTATAGACCTTATGAATCCGGCATCCAGTAATTTCTTTAACTCTGCCTTAACCAATAGAGCAACTTGTGGGTGCATTTTGCGCAACTTCTGCTTGACTGGTTTAGCATTGTATACTAGTGGCAGATGATGTAGAACTAGTTTAGGGTCTAATCCTGGCATGTCAGCGTAGGACCATGCAAAGTTTATTTTCCGTTCTGCAAAGAATTTATGAAATTCTGGTTTCTCTTCATCTGTCAATGATGCCGCAAATAGGACCATCTTGGGGTCTTCTGGAGTGGAAATGTTATCCTCTATGGTGTCCTCAACAAGCATGGCCGATCTCTCCTATTGCACGGGGAGAAAATCCAGTCCTCCATCTTTGGGCGCCTCCGAGAGGTTTTCACCCGCAGATACGTCCTTTGTTTTTACTATTTTACCGTCAAGAGGTGCCTTTCGGTTTTCACCTAGAGACGTTTCATTTTTTACTTTATTTTTACTTTTGCAACTAGAGGACTGAACCGTCTCACCGAAGTATGTCATGCAGTCTAGATCAATAGCAAATCCTGATTTGTGATCCCCACTAGGTATGCCTTCGCGTAATCCCATGAATTCAGCAATGGCTTCATCATTTTGGAATGTGTCTAGAACTGGCGGTCCTTGTTGGTCCCAATCGACTAGTTCAGGGTAGACTAATGAAATGCCATCGTCAAGGCTAGTGAATTCGGGTGAGGATGCCGATAGCATACAGATGGATTCATTGATGTTGTAGATGAGGTTATCATCGTCCAACTCGACATCGGACTCTATCCAGTATTCTCCTTCACTAGTGTCGTATTCATTGTCATAATAAGGTGAAGGTTCGTTCTCGGGTTATCAATGTCATCTCGATACTTCTGGATAGATTAGGATTGAGGGGTTCTGATGGTGGTTGTTAAAGTGTCATGAAATCGCAGTGGGATTTTGACCGGGCTTGGTGCCCGCCAATTTTGAATGTTTGCCAAAATCGTTGTTCGAGGTCACCCCGGGTTCGACAAAACAAATCATCAAGACAACAAATACTTAGGATCGCTCGAGCCAAATTCCCACCGTGGAGTCTATTTCGCTAGGTATTCCCAGTAGTCTCTGCCAACACTTTCTAAGCATGTACTGCCACCGAAAGTCCAAGGGTACCGCCGGGACGCTATCAATGGCGATCCAAACCCTAATCCAAGATACTTCGGAATTTGGAAAGTTTCTATGGGTTCTCTTCGACCAGTTTTATTTTTTCCAAGGCCACTAGTACCATCGTAGCCTTTAGCCTTCATGATATTGTAACCCTTGCCATATTTCTAGACTGGTAGTGGAGGTAGTGAGACTGTATCCTTGTAGATCCATCCTGTGATGTCGGTAAGATCTTCATCACTCATGTCTCCCCACTTGATGAAAACTGTATTCGGTGGAACTTTGAATGTTTCTTGCGGTTCCATTCTGAAACATGGTCGACCATATATCTTTGGAGGAGTAGGTATTGTAGTTATGTTGTATGCTGTATTTAGTTTGAACTCTCCACAGCCGAGGTCCTGGATTTTATCAGTTGATTCAGGCTTAGGGTTGGTGGAGGGTTGTGATATGTCAGAAGACGTGGATGGAGTGGATGTGGAAGATGACCCGAGCATGGAAGGGTCGATGTATTTGGACGAGGAGCCAGGTGCTTCCCAGTTAATAGGTACTTGGTTTTCGGAGAGACCCCTTAAATTGGTACAATATTGGAAAGGGTCGGGGTCTCCGTATATGGTGACTTCTGTACCATCAAAAGGAAACTTGAGGCATTGGTGGTATGTTGACGGAACGGCTTTTAAGGCGTGGATCCATGGGTGGCCAAGTAAGATGTTGTATGGTAGTTCCAAATCCAGGACCTGGCAAGTTGTGTCGACAATGAGTGGTCCCACTCTGATAGGGAGAGAGATAACACCTCGCGAAGAGCGTTCCTCGTCATCATATGCTTTGATCACTATGCTTTTTGTTGGGTCTACGCATGCATCAGAGAATCCAAGAGCCTTAACCAGTTTAAGGGAGCATATATTCAATCCTGCTCCGCCATCTATTAAAACCCGTCTAACCTTGTGCTTGTGGACAAAAACTTCTATGTGTAACGCATCATTGTGGTTGGTTTTAGATGATGAGTAATCCTGATCTGAGAAGGTGACATGGTGCGGCGTGGTGAGATATCCCACCATAGTTTCAAACTGATTGACATCAATGTCCTTTGGGACCGACGACTCTAAGAGAGTTTTATCCAGGATTTCTTTGTGTGCGGGAGAAATACGAAGTAGCTCAAGGATAGATATTTGCGCAGGAGTCTTTCCTAGTTGGTCAATGAGATTGAACTGACTTTTGGGTTTCCACTGTTGTGGGGTTGAGACAGGTTTTGGTTGTTTAGCAGATGAAGCTGGTTGCGATTGCTTAGTAGATGGGCTTGCTATAATGATCTTGGCTTGTCTAGGGGGAGGTGGACCAGCTATAGTGACCTTGCCACTTTGCGTAGTAGCATTGCACTGTGGTGCTCTCCTGATCGTAATGGTGTTGATGTACTCCTCGTCTGTTCTAACATTATTTATTATTGGTCCACCAGAGTAATCGTACTTGGCTCGGGTGAAGTTAGCTTGGTTTTGTGGACCTGAAGTGGAAGCATTATGGGGACCATGATCCTGTAGTGGATTCTTGTGGATAGTATGGTCTGAGTTGGAATTGAATTGCGATCCACCTACTTCGATGGTGCAATTTTCAATAAGGTCTTGGATTACGTTTTTCAGTTGTCGACAGTTGGAGGTTGTATGCCCTTTGACTCGATGGTATTCGCAAATTGCGTTGTCATCCCACCATGCTGGTTTGAATTGTCCTGGGTCATAAGGTTTTATTTCCGGAAGTGTGATGACCCCATGTTGGATGCATTTCTTGAGGACATCTGCAATGGGTTCACCTAAATTGGTGTATGTGCGACCCCTAGGGAATTGTCTTAGTTGACGATATTGTCCTTGACAGTTTTGATCATTTTGACTGTTTGAAGGAGTATTGGGGGGAGGTGTCAATGTCGTTGTTGGTCTATTTTGTTGTTGCACCCCTTTCAGAGCCAATACGGGACTTGCAGTCTTGGCGTCGATGACACCATCATTTGTAACATGTTTATTCTTGACCCAGTATTTGTTTTTGTCAGCGGGTGGGTTGGTGTTTGTGTTTTTGGAACCATACCTCAGTTCTCCCTTTGCGATAAGGGCTTTCTCAATTTGGACCCCCTTTTCCACTAATTCTGTGAAGGTTGTGCAACAATGTATTTGCAATGCGAATTTGAGGGGCCCTAGAAGTGTTTGGACAAACATGTCAACCTTTTCTCTTTCAGGAATGTCAATGTGACATCGACTAGCGAGGCTTCTCCATTTTTGAAAGAACGGGATAAATGTCTCACCCGACTCTTCTTGTGTGAGATTGCATAAGCTAGTGATAGAGGTGTCCATGTCAATATTGTATGCGTAATTTTTTATGAACCTTCTTTTGAGCTCATCCCATGTCTGGATATCTTTTTGCGTTGAAAACCATTCAAGGGCTTGACCCGCCAAACTTTTGGAAAAAAGTCTCATCAAGTATGTGGGTTCGTAGGTGATATCCATACAGTTAGTTGCGAATTCGCGAAGATGTTCAATGGGATTTGTCTTGCCCTTATATTTAGTGAAGTTGGGTGACACATATCCTGGCGGAAATGTGGGCATACGTAAATTTGTGTCGAATGGGTATACATCCAGATCATATGATATTTTGGATTTCCCGCCTGTGATAAACATGTTTTGCATTTTCTTCTCCATATCCCGCACTGTTGCTTTGAGTTCATCTATGGTAGGGTCATTTACATTTCCATATGTTGGATTGCCTGGTACACCATGTGTTCCTACATGAGTATAGGTGTATTGTGGCGGTACGGGCTGTTGCGGTACATATGACATGTGTTGTTGGTATTGGAAGCTGTGATTAGGTGCATGTTGATGAGTGTGAATGTTGGATGAGTATGTTGGAATGTGTCCCCCAGCTATGTGTGTCGTTATTTGGGGGATGTTGTGACCATGAATGTTATGATGTATTAACGATGTCATGGGTTGAGTTATTTGGCCACTTTGTGTGAATTGCTGATTTTGCACAAGGGGAAAATTGGTATTTGTACCTTGGGAGGTAATGACATTTGACTATGTTGTCGTGTTAACATTTTGTTGTTGTCCTTGTATAAAGATACGTCCTGTGGCTCCTCCCAAAGGATGTTGTGAATTACTACTGAACGATTTTGTTGAAGTTGTGTTCATGGTAGTAGATGTAGTTGTCAAGGGGGAGTTGTGATGACTTGATGATGCCCCCGTGGTATTTGTTGTTGTGATAACAGGAGGATTGGAATAATTTTCCGATGATGTCAAGGAGCCAAGAGTGGTTGTATTTAATTGGGGTAGTGTTGTGGATGTTGTGGATGATTGTGATCCCCCAATAGATGTAGCGTTTATTGTATTGGAGATGTTTGGGATGTTGGATGTGGTATGCAGTGTCGTTGTGGTGTCAAAAGGGATGTTGCTTGTAGTGTTTAGGACTTGATCACTATGTGAGATGTTGTGAACATTGTTGGCATTAGGATCATATAGCGTGTTAATTTCGAATCCTGGTGGTAACTTAGCTCCTTCATTCAAGAGCATAGCTACGAATCTGTCTCTATCGTGACGCGCTATTGTTTCAACCAACTGATAGACCTCTGGGTCTTGTGTCAATGCTTCTATGTGTTCTTGAAGTAGTTGACCGTTTTCATCTCTTTGCAAGTAGCGTTCGAATGAGTTGTTAGGTAAGGATTGTGTTGTCACTAGAGGTTGATTGTCTAGATTGGTAAAGGGATCATTCACGGTCCAGTTTGAGTCATGTGGAGGACTGTTGGGATCTTGCCTAAAGTTTTCCATTTGTCTTTTTTGCTTTTGAAGTCTAGTTTCGACCATAAATGAGATTGCTCAAAGGGAATGTCCACTAAATGCAAGTATGACACTAGGTGAAATCTAAGGTTCAACTGACGATTAAAATGACCACTATTTTTGGATTTTTGCGAATAAGGTATGCAATGTGGATGCAATGTAAAATGAGGCTATCTAAGCACTTCTAAGCTTGAACTTTGTTTTCGATTTGGACTGCTAAAGGACTTTGTTGTTAATGACAAGTTAACAAGATGACTAGTGAGTCTTCCTAACTAGACTTTTGAGTTGGAAGAAATCTCACAAAAGAGGACAATGACTAAAAGGATGTTTGATAACTTGGTCCAAAAGGGTCTAATTTCGAAAACAATGATTTTGCTAAGGGGTGCTTAAGATTTGCCTACTCCTAAGTATGGAAGATATGAGCCTAGGGACAACGTAATGTTGAATGTATGATACTAAATGGGGTGAGGTATGAAACCTAAGGTGATCAATGCAAGCTAAGAGACAAAACTTTGAGCAATTTCAAATTGGGTTGCTGGCAGAATCTTTCTAATGAAAGAGTTTGATAGATGGTTGACAGTTTGGAGGTCTCTGGTTTTGACTGTGCAGTTTTAAAATTTGGATAGACAAATGCGTCGCAGTTTGGCAATTGCGTCACGGTTTAGCAACTGCGGTTCATTTTTTCACTTGCGGCTTTTTGACTGTCAGATGCGACTCGGTTTATCATATGCGCCTTTGGGTTACCGGTAGATGCATCAGCGACGCCACAGATGTTATTTCGTCGCATGACGAAAGTGTTTGTGTTGCAGGTAACGTTAGTTATGGCTCGACGTGATATGACAGTTTTGTTTCAAAGTGATTTTCGTGGTATGTTGATGGAAGTTTTTGATCTGTTTGATGAATGTTTTGTTTGGACTATGACAAAACTAGAATGCACTTGACAAACACAGCGTTTTAAGGGATAACCAAACACACATGAGATAAGCACAATCCTAAGAAGGCCACTAGGCCTTGGGTTTGTATACTTGATATAGCCCACCAGTTATACCCCGGATTGGTGATGAACACCTTTCCTTCTCGAGAGCAGATAGCTTAGAATTTTGGTGGAATTGGCTCCCCTCCACAGCTCATTAACGTCATTTGAGCACACCAAATTCAGATTCATTGGGTAGTGACATCCCAAGAATTGCTATCTCTACTCAAGGGGATCAGTAGTGAGTAATCTTCGGGCATGATACTGTACCCTGCACTATATCAAGCAATGGCCAATAGAACGGTTGGACACTAAGACAAGAGGTGTTTAATTAGGGCATTCCGTTCATGGGGCACGATCCATGCGACGAGAGTCCCCTTTCAGATCCATCTCGTCGGAACCACGCTCGTGATTCTTGGGCTTTCCCCAAGAACCCACTTTTCTATACCAGCTGGAAGTCCCTCGGTGTCAGGGTGCTACTAGTCTGAGTCGTCCTGGGGTGAGTACTTTTTCCCACTAGAACAGGCCCAAGTTCTAGAGTCAGTAACCATTTCTCTTACACCCAGGATCACACGAATGTTCAAGGGGAGAGGATACTCTGATATACCGAATCGTGAAGGGTAAAATAACAGAAAAGAATGGGTCTAGTTTTCTGATCACAAGGTTTTCACCAAGTGAGAGCATACTTACCTACCACTCCACAAGCACACTCAAGCATGAAAGACATGATTCTTTTTATAAGCACCAAATTCCAAGTTTGCTAATCTAGAAATAAATAAGCACATTGTTTGTTTTCTCCTTCTTTGACATGCGAATCTACAAACAATGAGTTAGTAGTCTTGTATGTAATGGTCTTGGACACACGAAAAAGGATCGCCACACGCTACAAGAAATTATTAGTAACACAAAAGATCTAATCTGGTTAACATGCAGGAATAAAAAACATAGAAAAGACAGCAAACCAGAAAACCAATAAATAGAAAAACCCAAAATTCGACAATTAAAATCTCAAAACTGACAGAAAAAATTTACCATGCAAATGCGGCGCGGTATTACCAGACAGATGTGGCACGGTTTGGCAAATGCGTCGTTCGATTCTGCGAATGAGGCTTGGATTGTCAGATGCGTCTCTGTGATTGGAAGTTACAGCTTGTCATAATAGTTGCGTCATTTCTGTCAGCAGATGCGTTGCGACGTTTGCGGCGATCCATACCAGTATCCTGCAAAACAACAGAAAACAACTCCTACAAAAATAGAAAGCCACTACCAGAAAGGATTAGTGACACAAAATCTAATCTTATCGAACATGCAGGAATAAACACAAAATACGGGAAGACATAAGATTAGAGCACCTGAAATTCAAAAATGAAACACCCAAACTAAAAAAAGTATTATACCAAACGGATGCGGCGCGGATTGCAAATGCGGCTTTCAGGGTTTCAGATGCGGCTCAGGAAAAATGGATGCATCTCTCTGTGCGTTAATTGCGTTACGACAGAGCGATTGCGGCTCTACGGTTCTCGGGCGCGTCACGACGCATATGATGCGTCACAATGTTTTTTTAAAAAAATTGCGGTGATCCGTACCTGTACCCTACAAAACAATAGAAAACAACAAAAAATGTACAAAAAGCCGAGAGACGATGTCGGGTTCACCAATGTAATCAAGGGAAAATTCTAAATTTGTTACAGGGGTTAGCACAATAACATAAAATTCCAATGAAATAACAAAGCACAAAGGAAATAATGTGAAGACAAAAGGGACAATGTTACCCTAAGTCTCCACCTTCCATGATTGACCTTTGTTACACCTCCTAGCTTGCAGTAAATAAAATGCCCTCAGATTTGTGTGAGCAACTATGACTAAAGACTAAGCCCTATGCAAGTGTTGAAGGATTTGCAGAAAATAAAATGACCCTACAATAAGCTAAGTGACAAATGACTGTAAAAACTATAACCCTAAGTTGACAGCAAGTAGACATGGACCAAAGAGAAAAAGATCAAGAAAGCAAGAGAGGAGCAAATGAGAACAAAATTGCCCTTTTATGAAAACTGCAATTTTGAATGTGTGGCCAGGATGAAAAGATGACCAGAACCCTAGAATCAATGATCAAGATTAAATGTTGCTATGTGCATTAGGGTTAGGTCAAAATTAGGGCAAAAGGTAAGAACGAAGGGTTGAGATTGAATTATAAAATAATTCAATCTAGGGCTGAAATTAAATGAGATGTCAAAGGTCAAAAATTAATTTGGAAGATAAGGCTGGCACGGACAAAGAGGTTGCTGGAGAAATTAAATAATAAAATTTATTTACTCCAGGTGACTAGTAAATAATTAAATAATAGAGATATTATTTAATTATGGAGGAATGTGACAAAAGAATTATTTTGAATTAAATAATGATTTAATTCACAACTCAAGAGAATTGGCTAAATTAAATAAATCAAATTTATTTAAATTTAATGAGAGAAAAAGCTAAATGAATAATTAAATAATTAAATTAAAATTATTTAATTATAGTGGAAAGTGGACAAAATTAAATAAATAAGAATTTATTTAATTTTTTAGAAGGGGACTTAATTAGTGACGCAATTAAATAAATAAAATTTATTTAATTAATCAAGAAGACATAAATGACAAAGGGAAATTAAATAAATTATGAAATTTATTTAATTAAAGGAAGACTTAGATAATTAATGACGTATTAGATAAATAAATAATATTTATTTATTTAATAATCAAGGAGGAACAAATGACATGAATTAATTGAATAATTATGAATTATTTAATCAATAGTCGAATGTGGATAATAGGATGAAAGTGGTAAAAATGAAGCTTGCAGGCTTAGGTCATTTTTAGGTGTCTACACCAAGCAATGTTAAATAAAACAACAAAGAGTAGTCTTGATTTATACAACACCTAAATATTGTTGGAACACAACAATCTATTGAGAGGGGGCGGGGGTGAGTCAGTAGTTATTAAAATTTTACCCCTTTAACCTTAAGAGTAGACAAACCTATTAAACACTTACAATGCAGATTGAAATAAGAAATGCAAATTTTTTTAAAAGCACACAATCTAATAACTCATAGCACAAGATATACGTGGAAAACCCAAGATGGGAAAATCCATGGTGAGAAAATGCTGCTAGGAGCTATTCTCCTAATCCAGCCTCACAAAGAAACCTTATATTACAACTTTTAAGGGCACCTACCCTAAAGAGACACCAATCCCCTATTCAAAGCACCAACTCGGTTATTTGATGGCACCAACCAATCAAATTTACAACATATAGTATTATTAAAATTTGTTCATAAAGAACACAATTCAATGTTATATCTTACTCTACAACTGGTCAACTTTATGTTGTTGTTACAACTCTCTTCTCTGCTCTACAACACTTTGTTCTGCTCTGTTCTTCTCTTGTTCTTTTAGCGCATTCTCTGTCCTTCTTAATGCACACTCATACACCTTTTGTAGATCACACTTTTCTTTTCAGTGCATTCTCTATCTGCCTCAAGAGCCTAGAACTCCTTCTACATTGTGCACACTATCTCTACTTCTCTCTTCTCACATAGTTTTTCCTTTCACATCAATATTTCGATCATCTATTTTGTGTAGTTTCTCACCATTGGTGATTGCCTCAGGATTTTTTGCCATGTAAAGATCTTTTGTTAGGGTTAGGTTATCTTCTTCACTGCCATACTTCTGCATTGAGTCACACAACATTAAATTTTGGTGCAGAGAATGTTCTAAGAGTAGCAATCTACTCAACCCTAAGGTCATATAGCATTTAATTTATTCCTTTGTTCATTTTCCCTAATTTGATCTTCATCGTCTTAGCAATTTGTGCCGCCACTTAGTAGATCAAATCTTCACTGATATTGGTTGTAGTTGTAGTTGAAGGAATTAAAATCATTCACTAAGTCGGTTACTAGTCATGACCCTATTTACATGGACTTAGCCATTTGATATCTTCACATTTAAAGCTAGGAAGTTGATCTTGTGTCTTCACACCATGATCCATCATTCCTTTTTCATCATCACACCTTTAAATCATTACCATCAAATGAGTCTTCCTTTAAATCTCTATCATTGATCATGTCCATTGCATAGTGCTCCAACTTTTGAGTTGCCACCACTTAATCACATGATGCAAGTAACCTCGGTGATGATCATTAGATCTTTACCTTTAAATCTACACTATTCATCTTCATTGATCGATATTGTTGTAACTCAAATGACTCCATATGCCACTCTATACATTCAACAATCATCATTAGATCAATCTCCAAATGATCTCAATGTCCCTCATTATATCACTACCAAGGGAAACAGACCCATAGAATCCTAGTAGGCTGGTGGGTTCTTGCCACCTATCCACCTTTGGCATCACCATCTTTTGTTCATCGCCCATCGTGAGAACCAACTTATTGCTTCGCTTCACAATAGCGATGTGAAGCGACTAAGCGATATGTTGTTGTGTGCCTGCTTGCATCACTAGGAGCCATTACCAACTTCATGCACCATCCGATCAAAAAACTTGTTTGATCTCCATCATTCCCCACTCCCCCATGAGGTATAGATGGGGTGCCACGACATGTGCCACGGGCTAGCGGGAACTGTTAGATCTTCTTGCTCATAGCCATTGATCAACCTCCATCACACATCATCGAACTATAAGTTAGATTCAAATAAATTTTCATGATGCATGGGACCTTAGCAATAGCCATCAGATATGAAACTAATGAGCATGCACCGTTTGATCCCCAATCAGAAGACTAGGTAATGGGACCACTCACGAAATGATTGTAATAAAATAATGTGTAATTTATGCTACTAATAACCAGTGATAGGAAGTCAACATCAAAATAGAATTTATGTTTGGGCACCATGACTGCAACCCTAGGGTTTAACCAATAAATCCTAATTCTAGCTGAGAGGAAACATAATTCATTTTTGGGCGCATTATACATCCTCTAAATCTACACTTACCTTTCTAAGAAGCTCTCAAAAAATCCATGTCAAATATGGTCATTGATTTTACTTTTGGACACCAAAAGAATTCTCTGCAACACCATGACATAGTTGCATGACAACAATGCAACATCTTGAGCAACTTTGACAACTTACACTCCATCTTCTAGAACTAGATCCACAACATACCATATCTCTCCTTAGACATCAATGACAACATTTTGAAATCAATGCCAACACACCCTTCATACATGATTAGTTCTATCTCACCTCTGATCCCCCTTTTGACATCAATGACAACAATATGTTAACAATCTAGACCCTTTTGTCATTGATGGCAAAACTAAATACTCATACCAATTAAGTAAATAGCCTGATACCAATTCAATCATTTATACAACAATTCACTTCCCCTTAAACATGCATCCTTTCTCATCTACATTGTACACATACTTCTCTGTGCTCCTATGTTGAGAATTTGCTCACATTTCTCCACCTTTGACATCAATGGAAAAGGGTAGACACCCCTAGACAATATACTCCCCTTTTGACAAGCAATTCAATGAGAAAGTGGGAATCCTTGATTATGCAACCATCAAGTTGTTAGAAAATTTTAAAACCAATTTACTTAACTTGATCTCTTTCTCCATTTCTAGGGATGTATAAGGTATAAATGAAGCTCCCCCTGGACTCATGCCCTATCACTAGTGTCTAGTGATATGATGTGGGAGAAATCACTCTTAGCTTTGGCCTCAGATATTCAAATTGTTCCTTTGGAAGAGGCTTGGTGAAAATGTTAGCCACTTGTTCTTTTGTTGGGACATATTCCATACTGACCTCCTTTGGCCAAATTGGACACTGAACTAATTTATTCTAACTAAATCTTCACTTTCAAGCACCTATAATGGCTAAACTGAGGAATTTGAAGATGATGCAAACTAGTGATTTGTGACATTTTGTCTTTAGATTCTAAATATATTTTTTTCCAAACTTTTGGAATCAGATTGCACTTATTTTTCCATCTCCTTTGAAAACTAGTTTTTTTCAGTAAACACCATTTTTCAGAGTGATGGGTATGTGCAGGATCATGATGGAAAAAATAGGCCCTTAAGTGGCAAAAAATTCAAAAAAATCAGAGTTAGGTAACTTGAAGTAAAAATTTGAATAAATTATCTATATTATTTCAAAAATATGTAAGAATAGAATCTATAGCAAATTGAATGTCATTTCTAAACTACTAGGTTTATCCAAAAAAAAAAATCTATTTGGTGAAAATTTGAAATTTCAATGCAGTAGTACTTAAATTTCAGGGAAAAAATAAGTAGGTGTATGTTTCACCACCCTAACCACAATAAAATGATAATCTTTTTTTATAATATTTTATACATAAGTAGAGGACTCGTGTTTGGATGTGATACATATTTTTTTGTAATTTTTTTCCAAGTACATAATTAATTATGAACTTTTTATTACAACTTTTAAAAAATGTAAAAACTCATATGTCTAACCACCTTAACTTAGTCAAAACTTCATTAAATTCATTTTTTCTTTTTTTAATCCTATTGTATGTGAAACATAGAATGTGATGCATGTTTTTTATTCCAAAAATGTGATACCATTTGAAAGTTATAGATGTTTTTCAATCATCCTATCAATTAGGACTTTAGTCGTAATTCAAATAGAAAATGAATAATAATAATTTATTAAATTCAAAGTAAAGCATAATTTATATTGGTGGAAAGTTGAGAATTTCCTTTAAAAACCCTTTTCATTTCATCAATTTTTGGATAATAAAAAGTAAATTGACCACATATACCCTACAAATACCCATCATATTGCCACTTTTTGGCCCATCATGATCCTACACATACCCTGATGCTCACCATATACAACATATTTTTTTTCCATGAAGAATAAAATTCTATTTTTTTTGAATTTAGATTTGTAAGTATGATATCTAGCACTTTCATTTGATTTCATAGTGTTTTATTGAATATTTTTTCATTAATCAAGTTTCAAAGTCAAACCAATTACAATTCAGACATAGGTGGACTGTATACAACATAACTTTTTTTGTATGTATCGAAATTGAATTTTTTTTGGTTAGATTGAGGACTCCAATATCTAGTGCATTAATATTTTTCAAATTTTTTTTTGATAATTTGCTAATTTTCCACATGTGGAGAATAGAGAGCTTGATTTTTGGTTAAAAACCTACATTTACAAGAAATAAAAAATAAATATAATAATTAAATTAAAGGGTATGTCTAAGATCATGATGGGCCAAAAAGTGGCAATATGATGGGTATGTGGCTGATGACTTTTTTTTTACCCAAAATTGATAAAACAAAAAGGGTTTTTAAAGGAGATTTTCAGCTTTCAACCAATATAAATTATGCTTTACTTTTAATTTAATAAATAATTATTATGCATTTTCTATTTGAATTACGACTAAAGTCCTGATTGATAGGCTAATTGAAAAACATCTATAGATTTCAAATGGTATCAATTTTTTTGAATTTGAAACATGCGTCACATTATATGATTTGCATACTATAGGATTAAAAAAAAAAATGAATTTCATGAAGTTTTGACCAAGTTAAGGTGGTCAGACATAGAAGTTTTTATATTTTTTAAAATTTGTACTAAAAAATTCATAATTAATTGTTTACTCGGAAAAAAATTACAAAAAAATATTCATCACATCAGGACATAAGTCCTCTACTTATATCTAAAATCTTATAAAAAAATATTATAATTTTATTGTGGTTAGGGTGGTCAGACACCTACTTCTTATTTTTTCACTGAAATTTAAGTACTATTGCATTGAAATTTCAAATTTTCACCAAATAGAATTTTTTTTAGAAACTAGATTCAATTTGCTACAGATTCTATTTGTACATATTTTTGAAATAATGTAGATATCTTATTCAATTTTTTACATCAAGTTTCCTAACTCTGATTTTTCTAAAAATTTTGCCACTTAAGGGCCTATTTTTTCCATGATGATCCTGCACATACCCTAAATTTATTTAAAATTATAATTTTTGGGAAGCTTATAATAAGGACTACATACAAAAAATAAATTTTAAATGAATTCATTTGATCTCCCAAAAGGTAAATCAAAAGTGGTTTTTTTTAGCATTTTGACAAGTGTAAAGGAGACTTTGTTATAGGTATGGTTTAAAATTAGTGGGGTTCTATCCAACGGGGTTTGATCTAAGGTGGTTTGATCAAACCCTCTTCAATTGGAATCCTTTAAATGGAACTTTTTAAGGCTTAAATCATTATATTTTCTAAAAATATGTGATTTTAGCAAAATCACGATATCCTAGAAATTGTAAACTAGTATTGTGGGATCACACATGACCTGCAACCTTCTCTTTGATGAAGTGATACTTGATGGATATGTGCTTTTCTCTTGAGTGTATCACTGGATTCTTTGATATGTTTATAGCAATTGAATTATCACAAATAATTGAGATAGGTTCTTTGTACTCTACTTTGATTTCCTTAAGTCTCTGCTTCATCCATAGGACTTGAGTACAAGCTACAACCACTACATACTCTGCTTCTACAATGGATAGAGTGATTGATTCTTGCTTTTTGCTCAACTAGGAAATTATCTTTTTCCCATAAAGAATGCTCCACCAATGGTGCTTTTCCTGTCATCTACACTTCCTTCCCAATCTACATCTATGTATTCTTTCAAGGAAAAATCCTTGCTCTTGGGATACCATAGCCCATAATCAATAGTGCTTTTGATATATCTAAAAAATATTTTCACTACATTGACATGAGATTCTTTTGGTGTAGCCTAAAACCTTGCAACTAAACATACAACTTGCATAATATCTAGCTTTAATGTAGTTAAACACAACAAGCTAGCAATCATTGACCTATACAACATCTGATTTGCATCTAGTGATTCATTTGATTTGCTTAACTTACAATAAGTTATCATGGAGGTACTAACTAGTATACTATCCTCCATACCAAACTTCTTAAGCATTTCCTTAGCATATTTGGTTTGAGATATAAATATACCATTCTCAGTTTGTACATTTTGTAAACCAAGGAAAAATGACAACTCCCCTAACATTGACATCTCAAATTCATCTTGCATATGCCTAGCAAATATTTTACACATTTTATCATAGCTACCTCCAAAAATGATTTCATCTAGATATACAACAACAATAATCATGTGCTCAGCTTCTGATTTGAAGTACAAATTATTGTTTGCACATCCCTTTTTGAGTCCCTGTTCCTACAAGTACTAGTCTAATCTTGAATACCATGCTCTAGGTGCTTTCTCAAGACTATACAATGATTTTCTTAATCTGCACACATAGTCATCATCTTATGACAGCTGAAAGCCTTCTGGTTCTTCTATATAGACTTTCTCTTCAAAGTTCCATTAAGGAACACAAATTTAACATCCATCTGATAAACTTTAAATCCTTTATGTACTAAAAAATCAAGAAAAATTCTAATTGCTTCTAATCTTTCCATAGGTGCAATTTTTTTTTCAAAATCAATTCCTTCAACTTGTGCATACACCTTGCACACTAATCTTTCTTTATTTCTTAGTATGACTCCATCTTCATTTAGGTTATTTCTAAACACCCACTTAGTGCTAATTACATTGTTGCTTGGGGGTCTAGGAACCAACTCCCATGTTTTATTCTTTTCAATTTGATTTAGTTCCTCTTCTATGGCCTCTAACCATCTCTCATCCTTTCTAGCTTCATTGGAACTTTTTGGCTCAATCTGGGATAGGAGAGAAAATTTTACTTGTTCTTTGTTCTTTACAAATCTTCTCCTAGTTTGAACTCTTTCATTTTTGTCTCCAATTATTTGATTTGTTGGGTGATCCTTCTACACATACTTTGTAGGTGCCTTCTCAACCTCTTCTTCACTTTCTTCTTCATTATTTTCCATGTTGTCTTCATAATATGAATCATCTTCAAATTCATTTCGATCGGATTTGATATGCTTTATACTTTCATCAATCTTGACATTGATGCTTTCCACAATCTTGTCCAGTCTTTTGTTGTAGCATTTATATGCTTTGCTTTGGGTGGAATATCCTATAAATATTCCTTTGACACTTCTTGATTCAAAGTTTCCCAAGTTCTCATCTTCTCTCTTAATGTAGCATTTACTTCCAAACACTTTCAAGTGCTTAATAGAAGTAGGTCTACCATACCATAATTCATAGTGCATGCTTTCACTATGTGCTCTGATTTGGACTCTGTTCAGAATATATACTATACTATGAACAACTTCTCTCCAAAACATATTAGCTAATCTAGTCTCAATTAATATTTTTTTGGCCATGTCCTTGACAACTTTGTTCTTTCTCTGAACAACTCCATTTTGTTGTGGAATTCTAGGAGCAGAATATTATGTCTTGATTTCATGTGCCTCATAGTATGCAACAAATTCACTTGAGGTAAATTCTCTTCCTCTGTTTGATCTCAAACATTTAATTCTTCTTCCCAGCTCTTTTTCAACCATTTTCTTAAATATCTTAAATCTTTCAAATGCTTGTGACTTGGTTCAATGCAAGATCATGGGGGTCTAAACAAGGCCCTTAAGTGGCAACAAAAATTTAGAAAAACAAAGTTAGGCAACTTGACATAAAAATTTGAATTGGTTATTAATATAATTTGAAAAATATGTAAGAAAAAAATTTGTAGCAAATTGAATGTAGCTTCTAAGGTACCAGTCCTCTTTTGGAAAAAAGTAAATCTATTTGATTTGAAATTTCAATACAATAGTACAAAATTTTCAAGAAAAAAATAGAAAGCAGTGTATGTTTGACCAACCTAAGTAGAATCAAAAATAAGTTTTTTTTTTTTGAAAAATTCAATATAAGTAGAGGACACATGCCTAGATGTGCCCCATTTTTTAATAAGTTTTTTGCAAATAAACAATTAGTTATGAGCTTTTTATTAGAAATTTTTACAAATATTAAAACTTGTTTGTCTAACTACCATAAATTGGTCAAAAATTAATGAAAATAATTTTCTTCTTTTTTGTATCCTATAATATGGGAAGCATAGAATGTGCCATATTTTTTGGATTCAAAAGCTATGAAACTGTTTGAGAATTATAGATGTTTTTAGTCAACCTATCAATCAAGAATTTAGTCAAAATGCATGTAATAAATAAATAATAATTATCTATTTAATTCCAAATAAGTCATATCTTATATTGTTGGAAAGTTGATACTTTTATCAATAAACCCTTTTCATTTAATCAAATTTGGATTAAAAAAAAATTGCCAGCCACTTTTGGGTCATATCACCACTTTTTGGAACCCCATGATCTTGCACTCACCCATGTCATTCTTGTGCATTCATCAACTAGCAACACAAAGTACATTTCTCCTTTTAGTCCTCTTGTTCTTGTACGTCCACACAAATTAGTATGAACCAGTTGCAATGGTTTAGTAGTTGAATATTCTTTACTTGGAAAACTAGCCTCTGTTTGCTTTCTTTGCTGACATTCTTTGCATATGAAATTTGAAGGCTTAGTTATTTTAGGCATGTGTCTTACTAGACCTCTTGAGGTTACCTTCACCATATTATCAACGTTTACATGCCCCATTATTTCTTGCCACAACCAACTTTCATCAGCTTGTCCTATCAAACAACTTTGATCTTTTACTTCATAAAGGTTATAAAGATTATTTTTAGTTCTCAAACTTTGTCCAACTATTTTTCCATTCTTTCTTGTTTTGCATCCTTCAGAATCAACGATGAACTTATAACCATTTCCACACATTTGGCTCACACTTAACAAGTTCTGCTTCAATCCTTCCACATATAAAACATCTTTAGTGGGGTTTTTACAATCTAAGCTTAAGATACATGTTATCACCTGAAGTTGCACCCTTGTTGAAACTAATGTTTAACACCTTAGTGTAACATGGGAAGACCTCCAAAGATGTGGGTCACTTATAGACAAAGGTCAACCTTTGGAGAAGGCCGGATTCCTTTGGTGTCACCTAAACTACTGATCTTGTAAAGGAAAAGGGAGAAGGAGTGCATAAAAATAAAACTAAATACTATGGTGATACACCGAATTGATAAGAAATCATGAAATAAAAACAAGATGAACATACACTGGAAAACTAATGTTAGCTATTTCATTTACTCAACATAACCCTTTTGAACTTATGCATCATTCTTAAAAGGCTTGATCTACATACATATTTTAAGAAGGAAGGTTGAACTTCACAGCTTTAAGGTACGAATGTAGACTTAGAAAAACACAGTTAAAAACTTGCATAGTCTAAAAATATTGAAAAGAGAGTAGTTTGAATACTAACACTTGCTTTCAAGGTAAACTCTGTGTTTTATATTCCAAAATTGAAATGAGTTACAAAGCATACATCAGCTGAGAAAGGATTGTTAAAAATCACTAACTCTTGAGAATGCATAATCCGAACCCCTTTACAAAGAGGAAAAAATGCCTTATATACAAAAAGATGTCGGCCCCCTAGGGCTTACAAAAATATCAGTCTTCAGAAAGATTTTCCCTTGGATCTTTTCAAATGAAGTTAATGCTACACTCAAGTGTATCCCTATTGTCTATGTCAGTGTGAAAAGATCACCCTCAAAAGAAGCCTTCAGATCTTTTGCAACCACAGTATTAACTTCATGGCCTCCGTGTCCACCCTTGAACTTCCCTACTGAACTGCCTTGAATTCCCTGAGGTAATATCATTAATGTCTATAGACCCTCGCCAGTTGACATCCCACTTGTCCTTACGGTCTCTGCCCTTCTGTTTACCGATGACACCTCCTGGATATCGCACTTATTCATCACTTTATTCTTAGAGCAGATCCACATTGCTTATGTTCCACTGATCTTCTTCATAGGGGTCAAAATTCCATGGCTTTCTTGTAGCCTCCTCTGATTGGTTGAACATATGTTACATTGGCTCACTAGAAAGTCAAGGGTTGCTCAGATTGAATTGCATATCAGTGAGACACCTACCATGTCTCCTCGATGTGATTATACTCTACAGCAACATCGACAAGACTTTCGATCTTGGCAAGAGGTCATAGCGGGTGGTAAGAGTCATTCTGATACCCCTCATTGATTGGAAAATCCATCGCTATTGTCAAGAATCTCCATTGTCAGCAAGAGCTTTCATCAAGCCCTTCATCCTTCAGCGAGGCCCCATCAAGTCAAGGAGACCACTTAGCGAGCACAAAACACTTTCCCTGGGCTCGAACATTTCCTTCAATGAGACACTAGCAAGTAGGGAAGACCTCATGCTGAAGCCCTATCATTATAACGTTGTGCTCCTTCATCAGCGAGACACCCATATGTCGGTGAGACCTCTTGCTAAAGGCACAACCCTTCACCAAGACCCCTCATGGTCGGTAGGACCTCATAGCGATGATGTCTCCTTTCATCAGCGAGCTCATCTTCATTTAGGGGAGACCCCATCTTATCGGACAGAGGTTACACTGATGAGACTCCATTTCAGTGAGACTCTATGCAGTTGGCCAGACCTCCTGTTGAAGCCACCTTGCTTTAGCGAGAACTCCTATTGTGCTCCCTTCATTTCAGTCAAGGAGACTTTGCTTGGTTGGTGAGACCTCTCATCGAGCTCACAACTTTTTCTGAGACTTCCCCATGTTGGTAGGACATCTCCCTAAAATCCTCATCTTATACCGAAGGCACCATCCTTTCAGTGAGACATCATTCAGTCACCGAGACATATCTTTTCACCGAGACCTTCACTAGTCACCGAGACATCTCCCTGAGCTCCTACTCTTCAGTGAGACCCCCGGCCTTTGGCGAGACATTACGTCGAAGGAAAAACCCTTCTCTGAGACCTCCTTTGCCATCGGCGAGACCCTGGTTGGTCGCCGAGACATCACGACGAACTCAAATCCTTCGTCAAGCTCACTACTCCATGTCGAAAAGACCTCGTCAGGTAGGCAAGACTTCTCAATGAGATGACAATATTTTGGCGAGTTGAGACCATTTCAGGGAGACTCCCATGTGTTGAAGAGACGTTATGCTAAAGGAAATCCCCTTCGGCGATACTTTACGCAGTCGGAGAGATGTTACCCTGACCAAAATCATTCCCCCCGACACCACCCTTGTGAGAAACTATCGGCATGACCTCCCTCTAAGCGAAGAGATACATGAAGACTCATGGTGACCCGAATGTCCTAGCGATGGGCATATTAAACCAAATAGAATGCATTGCTATTCAGCAAGACAACAGGAGGGTCTTGCCAACTTTCTTCTTTGATGGGTTTTTTGTGCCAAAACTGATCGAGGCATTCCTTCCAATAGACCTCCTTGTGAAATATCCCCAGGTGCATGATCTAACCCTTGATGCAAATTCCCCATTTGGCCTTTATGAACACCTAAAACACCATTTGTCTTGCTTGATGAACCTATAGGTGAAAATTGGGCAACATTTCTAGTGACCTTTACTAGATGTTTGTCTGCTAAACATAGAAACCAGTAGCCAAACCTTTCCATTGGGCTCAAAGTCACTTACAAAAACCCTTAGAACATACCAAAAGTAGCTCGCACATGGCTGCAATTCACTTGAAACTCATGAAGCAGATTAGGACACTAGAACTTGTTGGAACCAGAGAAACTAAGGTGAAACTATCAAATTGTGTTGGAACAACACTTAGGGAATGAAACAACATTTAAACTAAAGTGCCGAAGCACTTATTGAAAGCATAAAACCTAATCTAATATGTACAATGGAGGAACTTATCAAACCTCAAAACAAGGCTTGAGGTGTATCCCATTGACTGGGATAGGAAGCACTTCACCTTCAGTTGTGGCTAGTTAGTACGCATTGTGTTCTTTGCAATCTTTAACAATAAATGGACCCATCCACATGTTGTCAAACTTGGAATGATGGCGTGGCCTACTTTTCAGAACATCCCATTTGAGAACAATATCACCTTATTTAAAAATTTTGATTATAGCTTTCTTGTCAAATGTTCTCTTTGTTTGAAGCTGATGATACTCCAAAGTTTTCATTGCCCTATCTCTTGATTCTTCAAGCTCCATGAGCTCTGCATACCTTATGGACATTGGGTCCTGTTCTTCATACATCTCCAACTAATGAATGATGTCTAGAGCTAGAAGCTTTGTAGAGAGAGGTAACCTAGCCTCTTTACCATAAACAAGGACATATGGAGAATTACCCACTGATCTCTTAGGGGTTATTTTATTTTCCCAAAGTGCAAATTTCAATGTGGTATGCCAAATTCTTTGATTCTCTTCCATAGTCCTCTTAATGATTCTAATCAAGTTTTTATTTGTACTTTTAGCTAATCCATTACCCTTTGGGTAATAATTAGAGGAAGTATTCAAATGAATCTCGTGTTTAATAGCCCAATCGGTGATTCTTAATACAACAAATGCAAGAGCATTATCCAAAATGATGGAATCAGGAACTTCAAACCTGGTGATTATGTCTTCATAAAAGCTCAGAATTGAAGATTCATTTGCTTCTTTCAAAGCTATTGCCTCTTTCCAACATGTAAAATAGTCTGTAGTAGTAAGCACTCACTTATGACCGGCACTGGATGGTGGATTAATTGGCCCAATGAAGTCGATGCCCCATCTCATGAAGGGCCGATCCACTTGAATTAGATGTAGAGGCATAGTAGGAAGATTTTATTTTCCTAAAAATAAATCACATTTAACACATTTTCTTGACCATGCATATGCATCTTTAAACAAGCTAGGCCAGTAGTAACTAGCTCTCATGATTTTCCAAGCAGTTGTCCTTGGAGCAAATTGTCCTCCTGAAACTCCATCATGTAACTCATGTAGTACTCTTTCTGTTTGATCAATATCAATGCACCTTAACAAGAAAACATTCAAATCTTTCCTGAAAAGGATATTATCAATAAGGATATAAGGAATTGACTACAATCTAAAGTATCTTCATTTTTCTCTATCCAGACCTGGTGGGCATTTACCGGTATGAAGAAAGTGGGTCATCTCTTGAACCCAACTTGTTGTTGATGCAGGTGCGAAAAACTGAACATTTTGAGACTCATTCGTATTAGTTAGAACAACACCAATTTCTAACTTCTGTGCATCTTTAGGAGTGGAGGCAAGCTGCTCACAAAGTCCTCTACCCCTGACAAGTTTTGTGATGTTGATGTTAGCATCAAATTCCATTACTTTTGTGATCGACCCTGCTCTTTTCTCACTCAAATCTTTGTTCAACAAAAAATCCTTCACACTTGAGTGTGCAACCAAAATATGAATTTTATTGTTTGAAACTAGAGGCTTAAACTTCTTTAGGCTTCTGATCACAATGAGAACATGTTTCTCAACAAATGTATACTTCTCTTCATAAACAATAAGTACTTGACTAAAGAAAGCTATCGGCTGCTCAAAATTATCAGTATTTTTCTGAACCAGCATAGTAGAGATTGAACCAACACTGCCAAAAGCATACAATAAGAAGTCTTTAGAGAAATATGGATTTACCAGTGTTGGAGCTGATGCTAAAGCTTCCTTGATTTCTTCAAAACTGCATTCTTTTTAAGCATGGCAGTCAAGGGCTATAGTAAATTTGCAAAATCAGGAATGAATCTTCTTAGAAAGTTAATTCTCCCTAAAAAGCTTTGCAATCCTTTCTTGTGATTGGGTAATGGCAGTTCAAGTATAGCTTTAACTCTTTCAGGATCAATGGTAATTCCATCTTTTGACACTATGTGACCTAACAACTTACCTTCATGAACTACAAAAATACTCTTTGTCAGATTGAGAGATATTCCATACTCTCGACATTTTTCAAAAACTTGCTTGAGATGTGACAAATGTTCATCTACATTTTTTGAATATACAGTTATGTCATCTAGATAAACTAGCAGACATTTCTGAATTAAATTCTGAAATGCCATATCCATGTCATGCTGAAAGGTGGCACCGACATTATATAAAGCAAAAGGAATTCTCTTCTAGGCCATAGTGCCCCATTTTGTTGTAAATGTTGTTTTACACTGATCCTCCTCTTTGACTAGAATCTAGTTATAACTAGAATATCCATCCAGAAGAGAAAACCTTTCTAATCCAGCAAAAACTTGAAGAATTTGTTCCATATATGGCAAGGGATAATGATCTTTCAAGGATGCTCTATTAAGGTCTCTAAAATATACACATAATCTTATCTCACCATTCTTTTTTCTAACCGGAACAAGATTAGAAACCCAAGATGTGTGTTTAATTGGAAACACAATACCCCCCTCAACTAACTTGGTTAGCTCTTTGATCATCAAGGGTTCAAGCTTACGATTCAATGGTCTCTATTTTTTTCTAACAAGCTTGGCATCGGGTTATAACTCAATTGTATGTTGTACAATATGAGGATCAAACCCTCTTAAATTAAAATATTGCCAAGAAAAAACATCATGATATTCCTGGCATAAAACAATGAAAGCTCTATTATCCTCAGTTGAATAGATTTTGCCTATTTTGAGAAGCTTACCTTTAAAAATTTCCACTTCTTCATAATGATCTTTTTTCACTTGAATGCCAAATTTGTTCTTCTTAAGCTGGTCATCAGAATTGAATATGGATTCCAAGGTAACCAGCCCCTTGGGAAGTTTATTTTTCTTCAGTTGTATCACTTGATCATCATACTATTGTTTAATCTTTTCTTGGTTCACTACAGAAAATTGATTTTCTTGGAGAAGAAAGGTTAAAAAATGTTCGTCATTTTCAAATACCTGCCAGTTAATGTTGTTGTCAGGGATTGATGGCTAGATAACCACCTTAACATACTACTGTATTTTGTCATTTTTGATATCACTTGGGATATCAAACTGCACTCCAAATGCTGCAAGTCTATTAGCATGCTTATTCTAATTTCATGGAATAGAAATCAGATTGAATGCATTAAATTCTTCAATTATGTTCCATACTCTATTTCTGTAAGACTTCAAAGCATAATTCCTAGCAACAATCAGCCCCCTGGCCTGATTAACTATCATTTCATTGTCTCCATAGACCTTCAAACAATTGATTTCTCTTTTTCTTGCCCATTCAAGGCCTTGGATAAGCCCTTCATACTCAACACTGTTGTTAGAACATGCAAAAGAAAAATGAAAGGCTGAAAAAATACTTATCACCCTATGGAGAAACCAGCATTGCACCTCCTCTTACTCCATTCTTGCTTCTGGAACCATCAATTTTTTTTTCCCAAAGTCCACTTTATTGTTGCAACAACTGATTTGTAGTCTTTTCAAGGTTTTGAATCTCTGCATCAAGTTCAAGCATCACATAATTACCCATACTAGCATCTTGAATGAGAGCTACAGGACTGTCCAACATGTTTTCAGTTGCCCACTCATGTAGCAGCACATCAGGAACAACTTCTGATTGAAGTTGTTGAGTAGCAGCCAGCTCACTGTTAGTAAAAATGACACAATTTGTGTCTGTAGTAGTAGGAACAACATTGATGGGACTTGGGTTATATGCTCAATATGATCTTTAGCCAACTTTTCAGATTTAATGGTAACCTTAGTTCCATATCTGGTTCTAAACAACATATGTGACTAGTCAGCTAACACATAACCACCGATCTTAGTTGTAAAGTCTCTTGAGAGGAACAAGGGAAAGAAAGGTGGGAGATCTATGACACATATGTCCTGAGGAACTAAAAAATTAGGACAAGCATGAAGGGTAAGACTCAAATCTTTAATAACACCCAATGTATTAACCAAAGTACCATCCAATTGAATCACTCCTTTCTCTAAAGGCTGATACTTTAGTCCAAGTTTGTCAGCAATTTACTTTGACATTACTGAGCTACTAGCTCCACTGTCTACCATATAGTTATTAACTAACTTATCACCTATGATTACTGACACGTAAAATGGAGGTGGTTTAACTTCTTTTCCTATCTCTTTGTTGGGTTGTTTATCATTTCCTCAAGTATTATTTGTCAACACAGTTCTAACTTGACCTATTGGAGACTCAGATTCATCAGCAACTTTAAAATTTGACAAGGTTGAGTGTAACATATCTTTTTGACCTGGGATAGCTAATGAATCCCACAAAGACATCGTTACATTTTTCTTTTTCATACTATCAAGAATGTTATAGGGTACAGCTAGGTTTAATTTATGATGTACCTTTATGCCAGTGTGGTCGGCTTGCAAGCGTGGTTACTCCTTCACTGGGAGTTGTTGATTTCTCTGCAATCCATGAGCCACTTGGGATGTAAATGGTTCTGTAGCTAATTATTTTCCTTTATCAGCTGTTTAATCAAGCTCAAAAGCTCTTTTCTTCGCCCTTGTGTTAGCTGCAACTGAAGAATCATCTACATTCAATCCACAAAATTCTTCAATTTGCTAGTTAAGAAAAGTAGTGTCATTGGTAGGCTAATCTTGGTGTTGTGGAGATGCATCATTGAATTCATTCTACTGTGAACTTGAGGCATTTTGTACCATAAGCACCAAATTAATGAGTCCATTTGAGCAAGTGGATTGATTATGAGATTGGTTACAAGGGTAACACCACTCATAATCTACTGCTAAATTGTTTTGAATAGGGACAAGATCTTTAACTGTGCTAACCGGTGCTAGAGCATAAGTTTGAAAAGGTCTAGTATTTATACCCTGTCTTGGGCCCTGGTAATTGCTTTGGTAAGCTTGTCTATTACCTTGATACTGTTGTTGCTGACTTGAATTCTGCTGTTGATAAGGCCTGCTATATTTTTGCTGCTTCTCCAAGGTCACAAGTTTATTTCCAAAAGTTTGTAACAAACT
This sequence comes from Sequoia sempervirens, assembly GCA_007258455.2. Lineage (NCBI taxonomy): Eukaryota > Viridiplantae > Streptophyta > Pinopsida > Cupressales > Cupressaceae > Sequoia > Sequoia sempervirens. The sequence goes on from VDFB02271358.1 coordinate 568,831,899, forward strand.
TTTGATCTCCTATAGCTCATTTGAGGATTTTGTAATAGTAGTCTCTTGAATTGAAGCAGCTAATACCACTGGAACAGGTGGAAAAAGTGCAAAAGATGGTATTTGCAAAGGGATATTTGAATGAATATCTAGAAATATAGGCATTGGTGGCCTAGGAGCAAGTTTACCAGCTTGTATTAGGCTATTTTTAGCTCTGATTGCTACTTCAAATGCATCTAGTAGAGAAACACCCCCCATTGATTGTATCATAACAACTATATCGCTATTAAGGGCCTTCAAAAAATACAAAAATGCATATTTTGGAGGTAGTCTCACTGTTGTAGAAATCCTATCCTAGGTTCTTTAAAATCTGAAATTGAAATCATTCATTTGCTCCTGAGGAGCCCTCTTAAGCGTAGTTAATTGCTTGAACAAAGACAAATTGTCAGATCTATCTTGAAACTATATGTGTAATTTGTCACCCAACTCATCCCAAGTGGCGACTGAACCTACTCCAAGGCTCCTGAACCATTGTAATGCTCTTCCTTTGAATGATGTTGCAAGAAGTCTTACAACTATGTCTTCTTGTGTAATGTAATGCACACCACATAAATAAGCCACGTCTCATATGCTCAATCAAGGTAGTCTGGTCTTCTCTAGTGAAAGTTGGAAAGCTTTTCAAAGCTACCATTGGAATATCA